>JAOTAZ010000003.1:25994169-26010476 GCA_025629785.1 Erythroxylum oxycarpum
AGTGTTGTCTTGCTTATAAATGGAAAAGAACTACGGGAATGAGAACATTCCAGAGAACAAAATGTGTGGATGAGAAATATCTTGAAGAAGAGAGAGAAATACGAAGAGAAGAAGAATGGAAGAGAGAAAGAAGAGAAAACAAGCTAGGGTTTTCATTTCCTTAGCCTTCAAGAGAGATTTTGGGGCTGTTCAAGAAGGGAAAACGTAGAGGAAGACAAGAGCTTTCTTTTGAGCCAAGTATCCCTTCATTTGGTGAAGAATAAAGGTAAGATAATTTTGAAACTTTTGGGTTTTTGAAAGGATTTTAGTTTACGGAGGTTTGAAAATGCTTGGGTTTAAATGTTCTAGAATCAATTTTAGTGATTTTACATTTGTGGGATTTTTAAGTGGATTTCTATTGAGTGAGATTTGGTTTGTTTTAGGAAACCAAGAGAAATCCTACCCACGAACAAAGGAAAAGACAAATTTGAACTTGGAGTTTTGCAAGCAAACTAGGTGAGTAAATATTTATGGTTATTGTGTGAATCGACAATGTGCCTAAGTGTGTACATATGTTTAAATTTCTAAGCTATGAATGGGAATTGGATATTATGAAATCATATGAGGATAGAAAAGATCTAACGAGAAATTGATTTATGATATAGAGTAACTAAGTGTTCTTGGGGTGTAAGCTTATGAATAAGCTACACACATACAAAGGGTAAAGATTGAAAGGAGAAGTTAGAATGATCATGTACCATTGAACTGTATGAAACATATATGAATTATGAAAAGGGAATGAGCATAAGATGTCTATTAGAACATATACCCAGCAGTGTCATTGAGCATGAATTGTACATTCTCCATTGATACATTTGGGCATAAATAAAGGTTTATATGTGTGCAATTATTAATTAGTGTGCAATGTGTGTCTTGAATAAATGGATTATGCAGGTTAAGTGTCCGTACTCGGGCGCTCCCCAATTTTGGAAGCAAATGCTAAAATATAGCGTACTGTGAGTAGACTAAGATGGTCCCACTTCATTGTTTGTTTTATTTAAATTTTTTATACACTGATCTCTGTATGATGAATGTGACTGATCTCAATTATTGAAGTGCTCATTATATGTGAATAAGATGAATTAAGTGTTTTCAGAATGTGCATTGCATGCAAGATGATAAGTAATTGCTCAACTATATGTTGAATGCCGGACTACGGTCCGATGATAAGTGAATGTGATCGACAAGTGCATGCAATGTAAGTGATGCATTCCATGTCATGAATGCATGAAATATAAAGGAGTTGTGACTTGAGTCGCCTATTTGAAGCGCTTTCACGTAGAGCTTTGCTCCGTGAACTCTGTTCTGACTGAACCCTATGGGCCAGTATTCTGTTTTAACTAAGCCTACAGGCCAGTACTTTGTATATATGTGAGGCACTCAGTCACAATAATAAGAACGAATGTGAGTCCCATCTGAATGGCATATGCATAATATAAATGTTTAAGTGCACTGAAGGTGAAATGTGAAATAAAGTGAGATGTGTGAAATATTGAAAATGGGAAATGAAATGTGATGTGTGAACTGTATGTGTTATGTGATTGGGTGAGCCATCAATGATGGTCACTCACTGAGTTCGCAAAACTCACCCAAAATTTGAAACTATTTTTTAGGATAAGAAGAATACCTCGTTAGGCCAACGAGAGTATACCTACATCATTCAAGCGAAGGATAGAGATCGGGATCAGTTTGCGTCTGCATTTCATGTCCTTAATTTTGTATTGAACTATATATTTCGCAACTGTTGTATAAATGTATATTTTGAAATGACTAAAGTGTTTGTTATTGTGAAGAGGACCCAATTGGCCATATGGGAACTTTGTAAATTCCACTGTATGATTAAAAAGGACTTATGCCCTATTTGATTATGGTCTTTCGCATATTATGTTTGTGTTTAAAAAAAAAGTATACCAATTTCTGACTGAATGAGTGCTTTAGCACATCACCCTCGCGGGGCACGGACTTGGATATTACCATCGATGTCGGGTTCGGATCTTGCAGGAGTGGGGTGCTACAGTTTGCAATTAGCAATTCAATGAACACATTAAAATTATCAAATCACAATACCCAATGGGTTCATACATAAATAACCGAATAATAACGAAAATCTGATTATCAATACATAATACCCAAATTAAAATAGGATAACATAATCAATTCCTAATGAGAGAAAGAAACAACAAAATAATTAAAATATACTTAACCCGGATCGTCGACATCGATTTTACCTCCGAACCGACATCGGGACGTTCAGCTCTTCATGGGTCTTTCCCGATAAAAATGCTTCAGCTTCATACTTAATCCCTAGCAAAAATCCCTAATTAGCTCTTGTTTTGTTTCAGCCCAATCTCTCCACTTCACTATAGCTTCCTCACTGTTGCTCACTATTCCTTTCACTGTTTCACGATAGGACAATTAAGTCAGGGAGTTTTGCTCTCTTCATTGCTCACGATACACTTCACTGCTTCTGTTTCTCCAAGCATCACCAAGCCAAGCAGTCTTCACGCACGTCCGAGCTGCCAGCCTCTCGCGCCCGCGTCTCCTGTGTGCTACTGCGTCACCTACGTTTTGCCTCCAGCCTCACATGATTTTATTTCTTGTCTCTCATTTTTATTGTGCCGACGCTGTATATATAGCCTCCTTGTTGCGCCACACTCATCATAAATTTTGTTGCCCTCAATTTCCAACCTTTGCTTCTCCACGTATGTTAATTTAATTTGCTGCCTTCTTGAATTAATTGCTGGAAAAATTTCTTCTTCCATAATTGTTCTATATTTCTTGTCTCATTATTTTTTTCTCTTCTTCCTCCATGAAAGCAAGTACTCCCTCCGATTCATAATAAGTGTCGTTTTAGAGAGATTTTAATTATTCAAAATAAATGTCGTTTGTGATTTTCTATGCATATTTATAATTTTACTTCCAAAAGTACCCTTTAATTTCTCTCACATCTTAATTACACAGATTACACAGATTATATTTTCAAGGCACTTTAACATGTAATTAATAAAGGTATATTAGATATTTCATTAACTTTCTTAATAAATGTGTATTCCTTTAAAACGACACTTATTATGAATCGGAGGGAGTACTTGTTAATTTATAATTAGAAGTAATTAACTTCACGATTATTACTAAATGAACATAAATGATATCTTTTATATAGAGTTAAAAAGAAAAACTGAAAATTCAGTGACTTTGTATTTTTTTCAAAGACACGAGTAAAAGCTTATTAATATTCAAAACAATTATTAGGTTTAAATAAATAGAATAATATGTTTTTAATTAGTAATTTAGAATGGTAATTATAGCCCTGTTCGATAATCAAAGTAGATTAATATAATTGATTTACCAGCGATAATATCAACTATTTATTTAAAAATATTTGATAAAATTAAGTGTTCAAGTTAATAAATTACAATAGATATCCCAATGTAATATACCAAATTGCAGCACTTTCATGGTTTATAAATGAACATGAAGCGCCTTGGTATTGAAATTCATATGCTCTCAAAAAATCCATCCATAGAATATATGCTTTGAGATCTGAAACGAAGGACAGGGAGACATACACGACGAACCTGACAACTTTTGTTTTTGATGTCAACCCTAAAATTCCATTGGTGGCCCTTCTTAATCAAAAAAGAAAAGAAAAAAAAGAAAAAATAAGATTCTTACAAAGACACTGACTATTCGTAGAACATTCAAAAACACAAGACTGTAAGAATCATTGAAGATTTTTGGTTACATGGTCGTGTGACAATTGCAAATGGAGCTATTTGATCGAACAGCTGGCTAGCTGGAAGAATCATTCATAATGTAATCCAAAAGTTACTGCAAAACAAGAACCAGACACGTATCCAACCAGAAGAGGAAACAAAACCTATGAGATAGAGATAGATCTTCTTCAGATTCTTAAAACAAAACTTATTATACTGTCGTGTATAATCGATTAAATCATCATCATCAACATCATCTAATTTGAAATGAAGCAAGATTTGAAAAGGTTTGATAATATAATCAATTAAATATTTAATAAAATTGAATAATTTAAAAATTAATTAAAAAGATCTTCCTCTCATCAAAACGTTTAAAGTTTAATTAAAAAATAAGACTATTAAATAAAAATTAATTTTTGATTCATTGACCGATTTTTAACGGTAAAGATTATTATACAAATTCAGACCGAAAATTAAAAATTGAATAAAAAATTAACCAATTTAAAGTTTTCACTATTAAATCACTTGAACGGATTTGATCTTTAAAACATTAGTTTTAACTAAAGTTATTATTTGCCTTAATTACCATTATCATATGCATGATGACATATCATACGACCATAGACTAAAGATTTTTAACATGAAAATACTCATAAATGAGTGAAAAGTATAAATTACATTATTTGAATAATTGTGTTCATATTTTAAAATATATTTTTTATACATGAATTAAATTTTGCACTAAAGAAGGAAGTAATAAAGAAAAAGATGAATAAAAAAATGGTGATATACATGAACTTGTTTCTTTTTTATTTTTGTTACTTTTTTTTCACTTTATCTTAAATAAAAGGAGAATAAGAGAAAGTAGAGATAGAGAGAATCCATGTGTTTCCAAGCACTCCCAGACAAAGTGAGCTTCAGAGGAGAAAAGCAACCTTTGCTTTACCACCTAGAAAAGGAGATTTCAAAACCACCACAGAGGGTTAGCTTAGGAAATTGAGTGGTTTAGTAACCCAACCCTATACTCATTTCCTGTCTCTCTAATGATGATGATGATGATGGTGGGGTGGTGGTGTCTATATTTAGTTGCAAGCTTGTGGGTGCAACCATGTCCATATCTTCACACCTTTTCCTTCTTTTCCTCTCAAAACAACCCCATAAATTTAGCCAAACCTCCATAAGTTTAGCCACTGGTTTGCTTGTTTTGTGCCAAAGCATAAGGGTTTTGTGGGGCTTGAAGCCTCCATTTGATTATGACCCAGTTTCTGCTTTCCATAGATCTCTCTATTTAATCTCCTCCATAAGTAAAAATTCCTCTCCTTCTCACCTTCTTCTTCAATCCCTTTCCCTCTCTTTCTCTCTCTTTCTCTGAACCCTACTTCAAGGTCATCAGATGATGATCATCCTTCGAGAAGATGATCTCTAGCAGCAGTAGTTCCCGTACATATGCACGTCTAGCTAGAGGTGTCATGTAGTCATAAAAAAAAAAAAGTACTCATTTATATGTTTATATGTGCATGCTATGTATTATTATATATCATGCATACAGATCGTATGTGCCTGGCTCCCTGTATGCCATTTGCAGAGCTCATCGGAGCATCGATGGCCTCCGTGGATGGCGTATGAGGAGCCAAGCATATGTTCCCATGTGTATTAGCACATGATATGAACATATTTTGCAGGTTCATCTTCATCTTATTATAGTTTAGCTTGTTGTTAACTTTGAAGACTCAAGGTTTTGTATCGTAATTCACAAAGATTCAGGTACTCTCGCGTGTAAGCCAAGGTACTTTTAGGTTGATGCTTATCTTCTTACAACTTTCTAGGGTTCTTTATTAGGGTTTTTGATGTGATGTGATGTTTCTTTACAGAGAATATTATCGATAGTTGCTTTCAGGAATAATTCCTCCTTCACCTGATGGCCTCGGTCGCTCAAGCTGAGGCTCAGGTTATTACTTTCTTTAAGATTGATTTCCCATCACATGATAAGCTTTTCTTCTTCTTGGAAATGGAGGTCCTGCAAGAAAATTAACACATACCCTATTCTTCTTTTTTTTTTTTTTTTCTGACAACCTAGGAGTTACATTACATGTCGCCTATCCATCTTGTAACATGCTTTATCTAATGGACAGCTCAGGTGATTCATGGCCACAGATTCAGTGTCCGTGAAAGCTGTTTTGCCTGAAAAAGAGGGGAGAAAGAAAAAGAGTACCATAAGCTCAGGGTCAAACCCCGAAGCTCACAATCCAATATGTGATATCATGAGCAATAAAAAGTCTCTGCAGGTCATTGTATCTGTCGTTATCAGTTTCATTAATTAGTTGAAAGTCACTTAACAAACAATTGTCTGGTTTTGATCGAAACCCGGTTAATGTAAGCCATTTTGATCGAAAAATCCTTGGCTTTTCTTCTGTTTTCCAGTTCTATATAATGATATACATACATATAGTCCAAGTAGCTCATTTCAAGTTCAGATCGAACGTGAAAAGCTCCTGAAACTTAAAAAGGAGCTGATCAGCTGAGCAAGTAGGGTAAAACTAGCTGTTGCTAACCAGAAGAGCTTCACATGTTCGTGTAAGATCAGAAACATAGAAACCCTCAAGTTTGTTATATCATTACTTTTATAACACGCACCTAAGTCTTATCAAGAAGATGCTGTTCTTATACGTTAAACCTTCCTATATGTAAGCTCTATGTCCTTGAACTGAGCTCACCTGCAACACAGTCCTCAGATGCTTCGGGTTATCTGCATTAAAAAAAACCATAGGCCTAATCATCACAAGCCCCTGTTAGCTTATTAGGAATAGTCTTTTCTCTTTAAAGTACTAACCACATAGCCTTAAAAAAAATTAAAAATCTGTGTTTTTTCCTCTCTTTTTCTTGGTCTTGAAGAGATAGAAGCGAAATGAAAAAGAAAAAGGGTTATGGGGAAAGTGAAAGCGTATGTGCGGATGTGTGTTGATCCAGGAGCAGCATTATAGGGTTAAAGAGCAATGGAACCCACACATCATTTCTTGTTTCTTTCTGATTGGCCAATAGGGAATATTGGTATACGGTCAAAGCAGGTCAAAAGGACATGTCGGTCAGGAGAAGCAAAGGACCACCTTTCAAGATCTCCTGAAATCAATTGTGGGGATTTTGGGGGTCACCGCTGCAAATTTCTCCTCCCTTTTTTTTCTCCCCTTTTTTATACCTGATGATTCATAGTCATGATTACTTTTGGCAAATCACGTTGATATACTTGATTATTTATTTTAGCTCTTGTATTTTTAATTCAATCACCTTAGTCCCTGTATTTTTTATTCTCATTCAAGATACCCCAATTAGATATTTTCGGACAAATTTGCCCTTAGATTATTGAAATATATTTTTTTAATCTTTTGATTCCAAGGGTAAATTTATCCAAAAATACCTAATTGGGATATCTTGAATGAGAATAAAAAACACAGGAGCTAAGATAAATAATCACAGGGCTCTTTTATAGAATTTGCCATTACTTTTTTTGTGCCTTTTTTTGGTGATTCAATTTGTGAAAATAATACAATTTTATGTTAAAACCTCCTTAAAAATGAAAATCTAAATACATGAATGTACGTAGAGTGGAGTGCAGTTTACAAGCAAAAGATTCTTATGACATCTAAGGAATTCACCATTTATACATACATAACCATTGAATATAACTTTGAAATTATAAGATCTTTTTGAGTTTATAATGCACTCTACACAAGAATTCATGTCTAAAAGAAAAAATAGTTCAGAATCCAGTAATATCAAATCACTCGGTTGTAAGTGATTTCCATAATTAGAGAAGATGTAAATGTAATTGTGAGATGGGTAGGATTAGTTTTGATCCCTTTGTCTCTCTTATCCATTTCTAAAAAGAAGAAAGACTGATCATTTTGTTACAAAAAGGGTTCAAACTGAGCTAGCTACTAAGAAGACTGGACTTGTTTTTGGCCAATTTTGACATTCATAAAGTTGCTGACGAGTCCTGGTTTTGTGATGTTGCTGCTTAAATTGATCTCATTTCTCATCAGCTTAAGTGCAGTTGACATGTTTGGTCGAAGCCCACATTTCTCCTGTACACAGAGCAGACCAACCTTAAGGAATCGAATCGCTTCAGCTTCTGCAAAATTTCCTTCTAACAATGGATCCACCAACTGCAGAAGCATATCAGTCTTGTACATGTCCCATGCCTGCACCCACGATACATTCCACAGAAATAAACTTATATGTTTAGATATTTGTGAATATCTTTTTTTTTCCCCAACAACATATACCTCAAATTAATCAATCTAATTAATTTTTGTTTTTGTCTTAAACTTGCCAATTTGCATACATAGGTAACACGGTACCTTGTCTACAAGGAAGTGCTCTCCAAGCTCCAAGTCGAAATCAATGGCTTTCCTTCCACTGACAATCTCAAGAAGCAACACTCCAAAGCTGTACACGTCTGATTTCCTTGTCAAGTGACCAGTGAGTGCGTATTCTGGGGCAAGATACCCTCTTTAGAACAAATCAAAACACCATTCAGTAACCTGTTACATATGTATGACCAGAAAGCTGCAAAGTCGTGGCAAGGAGAAATTTAGATTCAGGAAAGTTTCTCCACTTACAATGTACCGGCGACCCTTGTACTTATGCGACTGATATTCTCTGGAAACAACTTGGAGAGACCGAAATCTGAAATTTTAGGAGTGAACTTATGATCCAGAAGGATATTGCTAGCTTTTATATCTCGATGAACTATACAGGGATTGATCTCCTCATGGATATGCGCGAGTCCTTGAGCTATACCGATCGATATGTCTCGTCGAACTTTCCAACTTATGAACATATTGTTTAATGTTTTTGTGTTACGAGGATCTGAAGACTTTGTACTTAGGGTACGAGAGAGATTGCCATTTTCCATGTAATCGTAGACGAGAATTCTGAAAGAACCATTGATACATCCACCACGAAGGTTTACAAGGTTTTCATGGCTAATGCTGGACATTGAAGCTATCTCGGACATGAATTCTCTTTCTCCTTGTTTTGATTCTGCAGATAGAACTTTGACAGCTACAACTTGCCCGTCTTGGAGTCTTCCCTTTACACCAAAAACCAAACCACAATCATCATTAACATACACGAGAAGTTTCAGATTCAAGTACGAGAATAAGACGGTATCTTGTACCTTATAAACAGATCCGAATCCACCTTCTCCAATTTTAGTTGACGGATGGAAGGAATTGGTGGCAGCTTCAAGTTCAGAAAATGAGAATTCATTAACGTTTTGAAGATCTGGCATACCTGTAAATCAAGATCTGTGGTCACATATTGTGAAAATGTAATGAAGTCAATTCGATAAGACTTGATAGCTTTAGCCATCAGGATTGAAAATCATTTCATTGGAAGAGAAGAAGAACAATAATTTTTTGCACCAATATCTTCTTCCGATAAGATTGGACCCATTACAGACACTTCCTAGCATATGACCACTACCTACGCACTGAACAACATTAAATTCTCCATTTCCAGATGCAACTTGACGAATATATAATTGCAAAAACTGAACTAAGTTGAAGAAACTTAGCAATTTGTCATGTTCATTTATCTCAATACATCAAAAGGTGACCCCATTAGAGATAGTTTGTTAATATCTTACAGTAACTAAACACACTTTAACCGTATCATGTAATAGGTTAATCTTTCAACATTGAACATGTAACTAATAATCAACTTCTTTTTCTTTTCTTTTTTTCATAAATTATAGTTCTTGCAGTCCAAACTCATAAGTAAAACACAGTAAGTATGTTAAAGGGGGTTCAGGGACCCTGAAGAGAAAATAGCTTCTCAGATTCTACAACTTCTTGGACATGAATGGATGGAGAGTGTTTTGAATAATGCAAATAACAAACAAACCTATGCTCGGAGAGCAATCATCACCAGCTGAAATCTTGTACGAGGAAGAAGAGAAGCAGTACTTGAAGCTGAAGCAAGAGTAAGAAAACAACTTATTAACAGAAGAGCTAGAGGAGCTACTGCTTCGTGTTCTTATTCTTTTCTTGACCCTCCTCAAGGGTGAAAAGCTCTCAATATCCATTTTCCAACAAACTCAGTGCAATTCAGAAATTCAAAGTAGGAGAGTAAAGTAAAGAGAAAGAGGTAGAGATGAGGTTAAGACATAGACATGTATATATACATAAATGCACATTATAGGGATTTGTCGTAAGATGCTTCCAATACATGTCACATTACGTGGGGCGGCGCAGCATGGCATTATTGATTAAGTTGTTTCTTAAGAAAGTCTACAAGCAAGGATGTGTGAGCCATGTTGCTGACTTTCTTGATGGAGGCCAAACTAATCACTATATATGTGAACCCAATAATTGGACTTAGGGATTTGGCTAAATTATAAGAAATGTATATGTGTCTGTCTTTTATTAAATAAATTTTGATGTGAGAAGAGACTGCTTCAACTTGGTTTTGAGCGGCTTGAGTTACTGATTAAGCCGTCAAGTTTGGAATCAATTCTTCAGAACACTTTGTGTTTGAGCTACTGCATTATTAGTTTGCCAATTGAGCACCTTATCAGTAGGATTTGAGAGAATAGCTCCTTAAGAACGCACATATGGATTAGAAATAACCCCTCCTTGTATGATTTGACCATCATTCAAGGAATCGGAATGGGAAGAGGAACACACCAGTCATTAATTAGTTATACATTTCAAGCCATTTTGAATCAAAACCAATTTGGGTAGGATTGAACAAAGAATTGAGGGTCTAATAAGTGGAGAATTACATGATATAGCATGTAACTTTTAATTAAGTTGGATGTGTTGACCTTGCATTATACGGCAAGTCCATTCAAAGTAAATGCTAGTCAAGCTTAAGAACAGGTCGTCTTTTAGTTGATCTCTTAGCAGCCCTACTGACCAAATCCAAGTCCTTGTATCTCCTTATCTCGAGGAAGGACTGTCCTATGGTCTACAGCAAATGAGCTTTCAAACATGTGTTTCACTTATTTTTTCAAAGACCTTTATTAATTTGATTATTAAAAATTAGAATATTAAAAAATTTCGAAAGGATTTTTAGTTAAACGTGTCTTAGGTAATTTTAGTAAAAATTAAAATATAATTTACACAAATAAACAAATTTATGTAGCCAATCCAAATTAATTTTAATAAAAAAACGATAATGTAATAGATATCATCGATCTAAAAATAAATCCATTTTATTGAAAAATAGTAAGAGACTTCTAAATTTGATGAACATTAATAGATCTCACATATAAAGAATTCTTAATACAATAATTTAATAGAAATTTAGTAAAATTTTAAAATATTTTTATACCACAAGATACTTTCAAATAATTTTAAAAATAAATAATATGTTGCATAATTTTATTTTATTCAAACATTACAATATATAGTAATAAGAAACAATCCTCAAATTTAATGTATGAATTTAATTTGCCTAATTTCACCCCTTTTTGCATGAAATTCATAAAGTTTAATTAGTAATTACAAGTTGGTTTTCCTTATAATGAAAAGGATAATCTCTGACCAACTTAACCGAGGCAATGATTCAAAATAAGTGTCGTTTGTGACTTTTTATGCATATTTATAATTTTACTTCCAAAATTACCCTTCAATTTCTCTCACATCTTAATTACACAGATTATATTTTCAAGACACTTTAACATGTAATTAATAAGGGTATATAAGATATTTCATTAACTTTCTTAATAAACGTGCATTTCTCTAAATTGATTCTTATTATGAATCGGAGGGAGTATTGTTTAAATAAAATTTGATTTAAGAGGGTGCATTTAATTTTCCATCGTTATTTATGGGACCAGGTCGTCAACTTCGTGTTAAAGGCCACCTGTCGGTTGACTTGTCCAAGCAATTCTGAAGCATGTATAATCACATCCAACTCTCCATTCGATTCAGAATCAGACAAGTGTTTTATGCCTACAAACATGTCCCTCCTCAAATCTTTCCCCGTTTCACTCCCTATTCCCCTGCGTGTCAAATCCCCATGCACGTAGAAAAATGCTCCTCCGATCTTCACTACCGTCACAGGCCTAATATCACTCGTCTAAATCAAGAAAAGCCTATAACAAACACATGCGACTCAAATCTGATAACCCTTTTGAGGGGTGAGAATAATCATAGAGTGCAACTCTAAGGATACTAAATATGAGCCAAGAACAGCCGAGGAGGGAAAGCAAAGAAGAACCCATCAAGTATGGAGATGTGTTCTCCTCCGTTGAAGGTGAGCTTGCTGAGAAAACGGTGGCCCCTAGAGATGCTGCCATGATGCAGACGGCGGAGAATGCAATGATGGGTCAGACCCGAAGAGGAGGAGCTGCCTCTTTGATGCAGTCTGCTGCTATGAAGAATGAGAGGGCCGGCTTTGTCGGTCACGATGACATGAACGATGTGCCCTTCGATTCGGGTGCCAGCATCACGGCCACTGATTTGCCCGGTAGGCGTGTGATAACGGAATCAGTCGGTGGACAGGTGAGTGATTTTGATCTGGGTATAGGTTCCCCTTCCTCACATTGAATCGAAGGTAGAGAAAGGTTAGTGATTACGTGATTGAGTTTCTACGTTAGTTCAGGGCACTACTGTCATTACAATAACTACAGAAATTGTTGATTTGGACTCAAAGAGTTTCGACCTACTCAAATAGTAAAAGTTGTGATATTATTACACAAGTGGGATTGGTGCATATCGAGATTATTGCAACGACAACATTTTCACGTGTTGGCTGGAATATATATATTTTTAAAGTGATACGGTGAGATGAGAGTCGACATAAAATGAAGAATTACTTTTACTTGTAGGTGGTGGGGCAGTATGGTCAAAGAGTTCCATTGCAGTCCATGGCTCTAACAACGAGTACTGGAAGTGGTGGTGGTGGCATTACCATTGGAGAAGCACTCGAAGCTACAGCATTAACAGCAGGACAGAAGCCTGTAGAATGGAGTGATGCGGCGGCCATTCAGGCGGCAGAAGTAAGAGCCACGGGTAGGACAACCATTGTTCCTGGTGGTGTGGCGGCCTCTGCTCAATCCGCTGCAACTCTGAATGCCAGGTTAACCAATGACCAAGAGAAGACGAAACTGGGTGATATTCTGGCGGTAATTTAATTTAATGGCAAAGAGCAAAGCAAAGCTCATGTCATGTCCTTGTGTGTATGTATGTGTATATATAATGATTAATTAGGAGTAATTGTAGAAAAATGAATGTAGGACGCAGCATCAAAATTACCGGGGGACAGGGCGGCAACAAGGAGGGATGCGGAGGGGGTGGCTGGAGCAGAAATGAGGAATGATCCTTTCTTAACTACTCATCCTGCTGGAGTCGCTGCTTCTGTGGCTGCTGCCGCCAGGCTTAACCAGCAGACTGTCGCTCAAAACAATAATAATAAATAAAATGAAATAACATCTTTTGTAGTTGTCTTGTCTGCTGTTGAGGGCTCTTCTCCACCTCTATATCTATTAATCAGATGTTAAATAAAAGGTAGAACTTAGAATTGTTTCTCTGATCTACGTGTAAGAAGACTGTTTTTATGCTAATGGAATCTATAGATGTACTTTTTGCTGTTTTTGTTAGGATCAATTTGTATTTTGTTTTTTTTTTCTCATTGAAATGCTGTGAGTAAACAATCAATCATACTCAATCCCAAGGTCCTGTTGAATTTAGGCAGCTGGGCATTTTTGACCTAACAAAATTTAATCCTAATGTTTTGAAGGGTACAAAATTTCTAACAATTGGAAAAACTTTTAGACATAACCCTAAAATGATGGAAAATTTGACACTTTTTTAACATAGCAATTTTTTATTATTAATTTATTTTATTTCATAATCCGTATTCATGTGGCAATATGAGATCTGCTTTTTCAAAATAAAAAATAAAAAAATTAATAATATTTTTACCAATGAGACCTACCGTAATTGATTAACCCTAACAAATTAACTTAAGCAAATAAACAATTAACTTAACTAATAAGTAAAGTAATTAATTAACCTAAAACAAATTCTCCCACTTCTTCGTTATCTAAAACCCTTAACTTCTCAATCACTGAAATCCATAATTTCTCAATTACAGTATGGAATTTTCATTCATCAGTTGTTTTTATACATGGAATCTCTCAATTGCCCTCATTTGTTTGTTTGTTTTTGTGCATAGAATCTTTCAGTTGCTTTCATTTGCTCATCACTCTCGTATCCCTTATTCATCTCCCTTCATCACCGCCGCCCATCACTATCATGACTATTGGTCGCGATGCAAATTATTTTGCTTCTTTTTGCTTAGATTTATATAGTTCTCATTAATTGCATCTCTTATAAGGATGTTTAACGTCTTCAAGTGTTGAGATACGAGGTCATCTTTTTGTAGTTCTCTTTGACTGTCATACAAGATGGTATAGTCATAAATAAATCTTTTGAAATTTTTTCTTCTTTTGGTTGAATTGAAGTTGTTTGCATACCGATGAATTCAAGTGTTTCAGCCTATTTTGGAAGCAAATACTACGCTTTTTGAATTTATAAGACTGGAGCTGATATACATGAGAAGAAGTGGTTGATAGTAGGCATGATTTAGCTCCATGAAACTTGGGCAGCTTATGTTATTCAATCCTCTGTCCTTCCTTATAGTTTTCTAAAACTAGTTTCCTTCGATTCTCTCCATTTACTATCTATATAATCTATTCCCAAGTCAAATATTGACATGAGAATTAATAATTATTTCTTCTTTTCTCATCAAAATTCTAAAAGATCTTTCAGCATGACATAATTTTTTGTATACGTTCTTTTTGCTTTTGGCAGGTGTATTAATGTCAACATGTGTCAATACAAAATCATAAATCGACCTTTCCTACAACACACAAATCTACAAATGTCTCAACCATTTCTCTTGAGTGATGGATTGCACTAATTGCATGTTTGCATAGGTATCCATATAGGTCCATGTTTGATAAGTACATGTTTGTTGTCTACCAATCCTGATAGTATGCTTCCCCTCACCCTTTGAAACTTCATAAGTACCATCTCCATTCTATACAATTCTCCACTACATTGCTTCTTTTTTTGTTCTTCTCCAACTTCTTCATTATATTCGGTGCAATATTTGACTGCCACCTAACTACAAAATGTCTCCTATCTGCATCCCTCTTTGTAGCCATTATTCTAACTGCCCCAAACATGCTAATCACTGCCCCGTTCCTTACTGATTGGATCCACCCATTAAAGGTTTCATTTATTTTTTTGTTAACTATTGGATATTTAGTTTCAAAAGATAGGTAACATCTTGTCTACCTCTTTTTAGGATATTCAACTAATACTGAAGCACATCTATGGCTTATTTTGTCAAGCCTCTTCAGTTGCTCGTTGAAATCTCCAACATAGGTTGACCAAGTGCAATCTCAAAACTACTTTTTAAGGTCCTTTCCCTTTCAGTTGCCATGCCAATTGTGATACTTGGCACACACTCGGTGATCTGCATTCAGCAAATTCTCCTCTATAGCCTTGACTAATCCCTAAATTAAATTAAAAAGATTGTAGTTAATATGTCATATAATGATTTCAATTGCAAGTATATTAACATATCTTCTGTATATTAGATATGGTTGTAAGTCCTTTACCATCTTCAAATTCTAAATCAGATGTTAACAAATTCATGAATCAAGTCCATAAATTTATGTTTTCTATCTCTACAACTACCTAGGCTAATGAATACATTCCTTTACCTCGATCCTTACCAACTGTATTCAACAATTCACCTTGTGATTTTGTCTTTAGGAAGCATTCATCAATCCCATAATTGGTCTTTAATGCTTCCACCCTTTCTCTTGGCATTAAAACAAATATACAATCTTTTAAACGAAAAAAATATAAAGAAGGATTAATATAATATATAACAAAAAATAATAAAGTATATACTATATAACATAACATACATGTAGCAATGAACTTTCTTAATTTCTTGACAATTGTATATCAACTATTGATCCAAGATTGCTTATCTTCATTTCATGTACATAACCTTGCAACTTCACATATTCAGTAATATAATTTGTTGCTCTAGCTTTCCTCAGTCTCTTCTTTACTCTTCTATACGTGCTTGAATTAACAAAAATATTAAGCTTTTCTCTGCATTTTTTGACCCTTTATTTTGGTTGTGATACTAGGCTTCTCCAAAATTTTATCCTTGAAGTGTCCCATCAAGAATTTGGCAGAAACCAATTTTGGTTTGTTTGTTATGATACAAGTGTGATCAGAGTTATTAAGTTTTAACCCTGAAACATTTCTCGATCTTATCATATCCAACATACAAAACCCATAGGCATCTATCAATACACACATACCTAATCTGAATACTCTCACACTTTTTAACCTAACATTCACTACAACAAAAATGACATACAGTAACACTAGACAGTAATACTTTTGACAATATGTTATAAAACACCTATCTATCATAACATTATATCTTAAAATGTTATGATTCTTAATTTGATACGTAACACTTTATGATTTTATAACATATAATTTATCA
>JAOTAZ010000003.1:26033260-26043918 GCA_025629785.1 Erythroxylum oxycarpum
AGTATAGTGAAGAATCCAGTTCAACATGATCGAACAAAACATGTTAGAATTGACAGGAGCTTTATCAAATGTGAAATAGAAGAAGGGGGCATTGATCTATGCTATGTCCCTACTGAAGCACAGGAAGCCGATATCTTCACAAAGATCATGCCCCCGCCTAGATTCAAGACAATTCTAAGCAAGTTGGGAATGATAAATATCTATTCCTCAACTTGAGGGGGAGTGTTGGATAATTACTTTAGATAAGTTTAGTTAGCTTAGGAGATTATCTTCTAAGAGATAAGTTTATCTTCTAGTAGATAAGATAAGATATTCTATAGATAGGATAAGTTAGTATATACAAAAAATCTAGTAGTTTAGTACTATTAGAATAGGTTATACTCGTGTATAAATTATATATAATCAGAGAAATAAAGTGGTCTTTTCTTCTGCTATTTTCTATACCCTCTTGTTTCACATAACAAATACTGAAGCAAGTAGAGAAGCTCACATAGATAGCATACTCCAACACCAAAGTTCAAGACATAAGAAACAAATTTTACCTTCCCAGGGTTTGAATAATTTCGCTAAACATGATATACTTCTCGACTACTGAAGCCTCTAGAAATAGATCTACCAGCACAGGAACAAGCTTTTCCGCAAACAAATAACTAGGCATTCCAACTACTATAGTTGCTGACTCAGAATCCTGGGATGTGTTATCAACCTTTTTGGTGGATATAGAAGCAATTCCATTGGATGTTTCGGCATTTCCTTTCATATTATAGCCTATCGAAAAGACATAAATGTCAAAAGTTATCAGTGCAAGACTTCAAAAACCTATTCCAATAAAGTACTACTAGGCCATTCCGTATCTATACCATTGTCTTGCTTTGTCTCATCATCTTCATTTTGTGTAGAAGAATCTGATCGGGGAAGATATTGCAAAAGTTCCCTAAGGAGTATTAGCCACATTGATGAAATATGCTCGGTTGGCCGTATCAGCGGCAAGATTTCCAGCACAGTACGCAGAACAGGTGGAACGTGTCCCTGTAGAAAAGCAACACTCATTTCAGCAATGCTAGATTCATCTTTTGTTGCAAGTAATTTCTTTAGAATGCCACAAGAATTGTTGTAAATTCAGAAAATATACATACAAATTCAATTTCAAAGTTCTCATTGGTTAGTGTTGTTTGCATTATTGCCATGTGTATGATTCCAAGCATCTGAGAGAACATTCGATCATCAAACATCCCTTGTGCTTGCACATACAGTTCTCCTGTCAAAGATTTAAGAAATTAACATGACAAATAAGCATAGTTGTAAAAGAATTTGCTTTATTAGAAAGCATTCTTATGACAAAAACAACAACGCCGAAGAAAAATGGCATTTCCAGATTCAAAATAACATAAAGGTGAAAGATGTGTTACCAAGACCATGCAAAATCTCCTGCTTCACCTTGCTAGCTGCAGCACTATTACTGTAGTTTGGTGATTTCTTTAAAACATGTTCATAAACATCAAGAATTGAGCTAAGATAAGGCATTGGCAAGTTTCCCTGAAGCACCAAAAATAAAAGATAATTGTCAGGAAATTAAGGTACTAATTAAGATGAGTCCCTAATACATCAGTAATAATCTTGTTAATTAGAAGCCTAGTTTCAGATTTCATTATTACCTTGAGGGAATGAGAAACAACAGTTGTTTGTAAACAATTTATTGCAGCAATAGCAACCTCTTTGCTACCACTTGAGGTACTGTTTTTTACAAAAAGAAGCAGCGACTCCCATCCTGCATCAAACACAAAGCATACAGCATTCACAGGGATATGGTAGCAAACACAAGATCTGCAACAGTATGAAACAACAGGAAGACAAATTATGCATCAGTATCAGACAAGAGGATAACGAACCTACCTGACCAGAAATTGCTTAATCCACTCAGAAAAGGAAAGAAAGATCGCAATAGACGTGCAATTCCACCAAGGACAAGCACAAGCGTCTCATCCCATTGTTTTTGAGCAGTGTTGCGGCTGCAAATTATGAAGGCAAAATGAAATAAATCATGCCCTACATCAATAAAGAGGAATCTGATTTCTGAAAGGATGAATCACCCAACAACATTGCTCGCTTATACCTGTGATGAATCAACATGTGAACTGCTTTACCTCCTCGAGTTCCTAATTCTTTCCCTTGCCATTCATCTTTTGATGAAGTTGCAGCCTATAATAACAAAGATAATATATAAATATTTGTGGAAATATAAATTGCAGTCATCATGAAATGCATATAAGCAATTTCAATTACCATGTGAGAAGCACGATCTAGTGCAGGGAAAACATAATTCCACAGGCAATCCTCCCACATGCTTTCTGAAAGTTTTTGGCCGTGACTTCCAAGAGTTTGAAACAGTGTCCTGACAGCCGCATTTCTCACCTAAAGTGCACATTACCTTCAGTCATTGTGGAATTGATGACTAACCGGTAAACATATAATTGACACCATTATGCTTCTGAAGAATGGTCCCCAGAAGGATAGAGCATGGGTAGTTTATATCAATACATATAGAGTGCAAAAACATAGATTGTAACTTTTATTTTTAAGGCTTGTTTCCTGAACAATAAAACAATCCCTAAAAGGCTACCAATTCTTAGAAACATGAACAAGACACTTCTAATCTGAAATCCACAACTCTGCAGGATAGCCTCAGTCAGCAAAGAAGAGGTTGAAATTAAAGATCAAAATTGAGTGAACACGGTTAGCTAGCAGGCTATCATTATTTGCAATAATATAATCGTAGTACTTATCAAGAGAACCCACATACCTCTGGTCGCTCATCAACTCCAAGCCTTTGAAGCAATGAGAAGACAGAGAAGAGCAACTTGTCGCAATCAATTATATTTGTTCCTGGAGTTTCGTCATTTACTTTTTCATGCATGTCAGGACTCTGTTTTTCCCCCAATCCACCATTGATTTGTGGGGAAATGAAATCTGCAAAAGAAGAACCACCATTGCTACATCATACAGTAATTTCCAGAAGTTGTGAAAAATACTCATTGTTACATCATACTGTAATTTGCAGAAGTTGTGAAAAATACTCAAATAGGATAAACAAGTTTAAGGGCGCAGCTGCACCTGTTTTAACATCTGATGCAGGCCTACGAGGAAAGCCTTTGACAATAAAATCAGTTGTGGTCCACAAGAGGCCTATTGCAGTCAAGCTAATATTCAACTCAGTCTTTTGAGCACTGTATGCTCCAGTGACATCCACACATCTGCAATGTCCATGTTGGTGAAGAAATGATTTTAACCATTTATAAGAAAGTGAAGCTAAGACTTTTGATAAACAACAAATTAATACCAAGAAATTAAAGCTTGCAGGAAAAAGTCATCAATAACGTATCAGTGCAATGCTCATTTTTCAATGTGCAACACTACTCTCACAAGACAACAAGAACATGGAGAATACAAATCCTTTTCAGAGTAAGAATATTACATCAACAAATTAAAAAAGATTGTGCATTGCCTTTGAGAAACTTTGTTATGACGAATAACAAATACTATAACAGAAGTTGATTAAACCAGTCATAAGCACAGAGATTTACAATCTACTACATCCAACTTTCTTGGATGAAGAGCTACACACGAAGTGCGTGCTTAGTCTGAGCATGCATTTTATAAATTTTGTGAAGAATCGGAAACTCAACGTGCATTTGGAATTTGGAGGACAAATGGTTAGATAGTGAGATAGTTATTTCTTCATCTCGTTAATGATAGATAAAACTATATTGTGATACAAACATACACAGACCAAAAAGTATAGAAACTATGACAGGTAAGTAGAAAGAGGTGATTTGTCCTTGTAAGAAGTTAAAAAGGGCTGTTAGAAAGAAGAATTGGATCTTACACATTGAGACACTCAGCAGGTATGGATGTAAGCCCATCACTCATAACGGCACGGAGGTTCTGCAAGCACTCGATCTATCAGGATTTGTTCATAGGATAAAATAAACCACTCTTTCATGAAAGATCGTGACAAGTCATATTAGGTTTCAGTCTTTACAACTTCTAGGAATGACCATATAGAAATTAAAAGGGTAGGAAGAGATATTAAGAATCTAAAGAGAGAAACTTTAACCATTTTCAATATGGCACTTAATTTTGTCTCATAAAGAAACCAAATGAAGAAACAGGTGCATATAGGACAAATTCACACCAATTGTAATGTTTTCCAACGATACTCTCAATAAAAAGTTGTTGTCGCAAAGTCTACTGCCAATTATGTGAAACTCAAGTATGCCAACGCAAAGCATGCATCAGCTCTGTGCCAGATGGAAAACCAGCTATGTCCAATTTTTCTCCATTGGGAAATTATAATTACACTACAAATATATAAATAATAGACTTTCAAGTACAATAATAATAAGTAACTGAACTAAACTCTTATAGGTCTCCAGTGTATGCCCTTGAAAAAGATTATTAAAGTGTGAAGCATAAGAGCAAAGATGCTTCATGCTGACTAGAATAGAACCATAACCTTGTCGACATTTTAGACTTTTAGAACAATAGTAAGAAAAGAAATACATATTTATATTTGCTACCATGTTTCTCTAACAGTTTTGCATAAAAAATGTAGATCAGATTTTTACCTGCAAAATAAATATTGGACAGATGTGTTATAAGGAAATCGCACATAAGTGTAGCAGAAATATAAATACTTCATTTCCAAATGAATAAAGCTTCAATATGGTTTTACTAACCTGAAATCCAAGTGCAATAAGGTCTTTCTCTGACGCATCTGCGACAGACCTTTAGGAATTGGAAAACAAAAAGGATAAATTAAAGAGACGTAATTCCAGTAATAAAGTGTGATCATAATCGGAAATAGATAATAGTGTATACACGAAACCTTAACATTTCAAGAATATTTGACCAACTATAGTATAACTTTTCCCCATGCCTCTGGAAAGAGAGAGAAAAGAAAAGGCAAATGAGGCACAAGTGAGAAGATGCAGACATAATCTGATACTTAGACCAAACAAATTAAATGAATAATGAATACTTAACAGTTTCATGTTACCTCCAATACATGCAAGAGAATTTTCAACGATCCAGCTCGGACATCAACGTTTTGAGTGGAAAAGTAAAGCACCCTCAGAGGAGATATAACAGAGCACTCAAGAGATCTCAACTCCATATAACTACTTTCCATCTAGAGAGAGGTGAAACCATTATAAACAGGGGAAACTTCTAATCTCAAAAACCCCTCGCTAGCTATAGAAACAATGATACTTACATTATTATGGAATCTAGAGGTCATGAAATCCTGAAACTGTTCAGAGCCTAAAACAGCAGATATTGATTGATCTAACGCATCAAAACCCATGTTCCGTAAATGTTGATTAGAATTATCAGCAAGCTGCAAATATATTTGGAAAGTCAAGGACACATGCAGTGGTAGTGTACATATGACAAAGAAATGAAATCATTAAATAACACCTCAATAAAGTGATCAACAACATGATCCCACAATGGCTCCACTCCTGCACAAGGAGAGATGAATTTAATAAGTGAAAGCACAATGATTAAGAAGTTCATTTCTCAGTCATGACTTATTTAACTAAAATAGCAGAGCATGAATTTAAAGAAAGATAACAAAGCTACATTAAATTGTTCTAAGCGAGTGTTCTATCAATTTAAGTCACTGATAGTTGATCTCCAAAATACAACAAACAGATCATTAGCACAGGCAACAGGTACAGCTTTATAGATGGCCATCACAGAAATGGTAAAGCTGTTTACTTAGAAAAATTAGGGAATCCATCAAAACCATAAGGAATAGGTTAAATTACCATCCATAGGGGCATAAAAGCACAATAAATTGCAAGTCATATCCAACAAACTAAAACAAATACAAGTATACAACTGCACAGTGTTTTCTTTCACCAATTCTTCAAAATGAGTGTCAACACATACTGTGGAGATTATTGACAAGAATGGATATAATCCTTTCCACTGAGAAACTGATGCTTCCAATCTTTTGACTTAAAGTTGGTCCAAAACCACCTGATGTTCCAGACATGCTCTGGTGTGATAATTGACGTAATGCAAAAAGAAGTGATTTAACTGCAGATATGTGCATCAATGCTGAGCTCTCAAACAGCTTTACAAACCAAGAAAAGACAAGTTAGAAAAAAAAAAAAACACTTCAATTTGTGCTTAAAAATCAATCAGGGGCCATCTGGTTGCAGAAATATTAGGCATGTGTTCTTCGAAAAATGGTACGCATGTGAAAATAAAGAAATAAGCTTTAAAGATTCTAGATAGGAACAGCCTTCCAAAAGTAAAAGAGGACATCAAACAAAGAATTATCACACTACCCGTGTTCATTCATTAAAGATGTTGCATTTTTTAAACCAAATGGCGCCCCAAAGTTCCTTTACTTACCTGAGAATTCAAAGAAGAAAGTATGCTGAAATCACTATATTGACCGGATGATTCTCTTGCAGGCCTTGGTACTGTAGTGGAGACCTCCTGTAGAGACACAAAAGGGAAAGCTCAAAAACTTACACGGAAGTCCAAATAATAAATCATACCCAATAACTTTTCCATCAACAGTACTCAACTCCTTAAAGATCCAAGCAGATTACCTACAAAAGTGTATCTTAAGTATCATCTACTATCAGCCATAGTACGATTAATTTAGCAAAAATACAATGCCACTTGCACAGATCTAATATTGTACACCACTGACAAACTATTTGGGCAATGTTAACAACACTGCATTCCCCAACTTTTAGGTTCTCCCGAAATATGAAGGTACCGGGTTATATTATTTTCTTCCAAAGTTAACACAAAAGGAGCACTGGTACATTTATTTATGGGTTGTCTCTTTCACTTCAGGAAAACCAATTCCCAAAAAAAAGTTCTTCAAGGTATCAACCACTCGATGACAGTATCTTCTTTTTTTCTAAATCCAGACTACTTCAAAAGTTTCAGAGAATTTGAAACTTTCAATACAATTAAATCTCAAAGTCTTTGCTACTTATATCAATCAGGGGATAAGATGAAACTGCTGAACATTCCAATACATTGAATATAAAGGCCTAAGCAACCACGACTAAATTCTTTAGTGGCGTATCCCAAAACTACCTGTGTCGTGGCATGAGGAGAATGAATTGCCCGGTCCAGAGCTGCCAGAGTTTCCAACACCTGTAGTTATTTTCATTGGGCTATTGTGAGGTATTGGCATCCATCACATTTATGAAACCCGTTAAAGAAAAACCAGCATACCAAGGTCCATGATGGTCCCAAAACGTTATGTAATCGATGAGCAATGTTGAATAGAGTCCTTAAAGCCTGAACCAAGAGCAATTCGCAAGAAAGAGAATCATACAAATCAATCCTTAATAGGAACATAAACTGTAGTAAGAAACTATAATAAGGCAATCAGTTCACATGTATATTGCATAAGCAGGGGAAACACAGATACACGAGAATGCTAAGACTCAGACCTTAAGACCCTTACAAACTGCATTTAACTCCCTTCTCTTGATTCTAGTATGGTGTTCTTTACTTATCTATTGCCATTTTCCATATACATTAGGGTACATAATAGAATTAAAAATTCAAGTAGAAATATAAATCACTGCAATATGTTGGTGTGACTAGTAAAGAGAATATATCACAAGCACCAATACAAACCAAACACCTGCACATTCTTTGGGGTAAGGACAATGTTATCCCTTTGCTCAACAACTAACTCAGAACGCTTTGGCCCGGGAGAGTTCACTGCACTGCAATGATCTCGATTTAGGTCAGAATTTCAGCATTTAGATGGAACTTCAAGCAAGAAATAAATTCTTCAAGCTCAAAATGTAAGCATCTGGAAAGAAGGCAATATTAAAATAGTATCTACCACAAATTTGCATGCAGTTGCCTATGGTAGTAAGGGTCATTTGATTCACTTTGTTGTAGATAAAAAAAAACTTTCAACCCTTCTACTTGACCCCAACTCTCATTTTAATCCTCTTCAATTTTTGTTATTAAGTCCTTACATACTTGAATTTTCCAATGGAGGTCTTCCCATTAAAATTGTCAAGATTTTGTCCCATATAAACAAAATTATTGCATAAGTTTCCCACTTGATATAATGTAAATGCAACATGTTGCCAAAGAATACAAGTTTTATTAGACACTTTACCTATCTAACTATTAACCATAGATAATGACATTATCAATCATTAGTATACTAAGTTATCAACAACAAAGTTTACATAGAAAGTTGAGAGTAGGTAAAAAGAATTTGAACAATAAGAATTTAAGTAACGGGACTTGATTAAAGAGGTCTGAAGGTTTTTCGTTGTTCTTTTTATTACCATGGGGCAGTTCATAGCAATTAAGAATAAATATACAATCACATTAAAGAATCTAAACAAATCCTAGCCATATGACTAGGTACTCCTTATATCTTCTCCATCACTACACATTTTTTCTCTCTCTTATGTGGTTAGGATTGGACTGAAAATGACTCAAACAGATCACCTGTTTCATGTCAGCACAGGACTAACTCAAAGAATGAAAACAGACAAATATTATGGCACAAAGTTGTCTTCCCTATCAATATTTTTAAGGTCTTAATCCCATACTTGAACTAATATCTGGTAAGAATATGGCCATGACTGTTTCAGACATTTAAAAGCCACATTGCAACTGGAGTGTTAGAGACCAGAAATCTAGTCTCAACATGGAGCAATCAGGGTTACTGTATATAAATGAATATCATCCCAAAAGTTCAAATCCAAGTTATCAATGCAGACATTAGCATGACACCGTCAATAATGTGCAACTTACCTCCTCCTTTCTGCTTCATTAGGAAAATTGATTGTGAACTTGCAAAGGGATGCTAGGAAAGAGTTCAAAGGTTCTACGGCATGCAGAACCCCACATGCCTGCAGAATATACATAAGTGCATCACAATATTTTGTGGGCAATCAGACTACTGCACTTTGGTGGAACTTTATCAACACATAAACTAAATTGATTTCATAACAAATAAAAATTACTTTCCTAAGAAGAAAAATATAATCCAACTATATATGGTTTACCTGAGTAAATGCTTGGTATCCCTTTAATATCTCCAACACAATGGCCTCTCCATGTGACCTTCCAAACAAAATTTATGTCATATGAGATACATGCATAACATGTCCTTTGACTATAATTTTGAGTAAGAATCAGCAAACCTTGACAATATTAGTGACAAAGCATCAAGAATGGTCAGCCAGAGTGAATCAACCATTGCAATGCAGAGAACTGCAGTTTTTCCGGTAAATTTTGAAGCAGGATCATGCTCACATCTGGGGGAATCCAGCTGTTCACAACAAAGAAATTAAAAACCTGCGAAGAACACGTACATACTAAAGAAAAGATGAAAAGAATATACATAACTAAAGAAAATATTGTGCAATCACCTCTCCAACTTCCACAGCTTTGTCTGTCAAAGTAGCCACGGTGAAGACAACACCCAAAATGCCCTCAACTGCCAAAGTGATTGCATGGGCCTCACTAGCAACCAAGACAGTAGCATTGGATGCATCATTGTCAAGGCTCCACTCAATCCCTGCAGCAAGATTACTTGTTGACTTCCACAGAAGTTGGAAAATAAATCAATGTAAAAAGAATGCCAAATAAACCATATATCATAACTTTCCTCAAGGTACAGAAGTTTATAAATCTTTTACACCATAAATAAGAAAGAAATCAATCAGAACGATATCTACTGCATGAATCTTTGCCCTCAGTTAGAGATTTTATAGAGCCTCTACACCCAAGTTAGAGATGTTCTAAGAGTTGTTAAGTATTATTGTCCTCAGAACTAATAGAGAATTTATGGTAGAAAAGTTAAATAGCCTTTCAAGACTAAACGTGAATAAACAAAAGATATTAATAATTTAAATATTGAGGAGATAATCTAATGTATATTGAAGACATTTAGGAGATAAATCGAAGATATCAATAAACCTATTACAAACCTAGGGAAGCGGCTCAAGTATACGTAGTCAAAGTGAAAATAAGTCACCGAGTATGCCAATAAACTGAAATCCTTGTGGCAAGAACTTGATCATTATAAAGTGATAAAAAAAAACAAATGTCTTGATGAAGCGGCTATTCTGAAGGACTTCATTGAGCATGATAGGGTCTATGATTTTCTTGTTGGTCTTAATTGAAAATTTGATCAATTGAGGATCTAGGTTTTTGGGAAGCCACAGGTTCCACATTTAAATAAGGTGGTAGCACTAATTTGAAGTGAGAAAACTAGAAGAGATATGGTGCTTGAACCATAGATCACATATAACTCATCCATGGTGGCTAGTGGTGGCAACAAATCAAATGTGGAAAGAGCATCATTGTTTGAAAATAGTCAACCAAATGCTCAAAATCATGACAATCTAGTCCACTTATTACAAGAAGGTGCGCCATACTCATGAGAAGTGTTGGAGGCTTCATAAAATCCCTCCAAATCGAGAATGGGGACATAAAGGAGAGCCCCTAGGACTAACAAGTAGACCTGTTGGGAAATATCCCGTTGGATATTTTGCTCAATATCATTGACTCCTAAATAGTTAGGAAATCAGATCTGGTATTATGTACATATATTAGGATATTATGTAAAGATATTA
>JAOTAZ010000003.1:26044018-26063960 GCA_025629785.1 Erythroxylum oxycarpum
CCTGTTGGGAAATATCCCGTTGGATATTTTGCTCAATATCATTGACTCCTAAATAGTTAGGAACTCAGATCTGGTATTATGTACATATATTAGGATATTATGTAAAGATATTAGTTTCTATTTCTACATATACTTGTATCTATGTACTGATGAATAAGTAAGTGAAATACAAACAGCAGAGAATTTCTGCAAAACCCATGTTGATGCAATACAACAAAGTGAATTAACACCATAAGAGGCAAGTAGTCTCAACCAAGAAGAGACCAAGAGGGTGAGGTCACTAATCAACAACCTTGACTTAGGTGAGTCTCCATTCTCTATTGGGTTAAATGTCTAAGGTAAAACATTTTCAACTCTTAGGTCATGGACTTAGGAATTACCAACCATATGACCCACTCACCAAATATTTTTTTCCACCTACTTCCTGTATCCAAGCAACTAGAAAATAACCATAGCTTATAAGTCTTTAGCCGCTCTAGCAGGTGTAGGGAATGTCAAAATAAGTCCATCACTAATTTTAAAAAAAGTCCCTCATGTCCCTTCATCTCTATACCAAAATTCACTCAAGATTTATATTGCAATACGTTTTTTTCTCACAGCTAATATGTATTTCAAGACAAGGATTCAAGGTAGATAATTAGACATACTAGAGAATGAGATGACCTTTACTACCTTGAAACACTAAGTCGAACATTACTGAGGACAGATTATCTCATTCCTTAATTTTAGATTTTCATTCCTTTTCATTTGATTCATAGTGATATTTGAGGTCCAATATTGTTCCTAACATTTCTAAAGCTTGTTGGTATGTCTCCTTAATTGATGATTGTACTCGGGTTATATGGCTTTTCTTGCTCAAACAAAAATCTAATATTAGCACTATTACTTCTAATTTTCATTCAATGATTTAAAATTAATTTGTGTTAAGGTTGAAAGCTTTAGGTCAGATTATGCTAGAACTTACTTTAATCAGATTCTGTTTCCCTACTTTCAAAAAAAGGGAAATATTCATGACTCATTATGTGTTGACACACCTCAACAAAATGGGTTACCTAAGAGGAAAAATAGACATTTACTTGATATCACTCGATCTCTACTCTTTCAAGGGAATGTTCCTAAATCTTACTGGGGGCAAACAACTCTACTGTCACATATATGATAAATAGCTCCCCTCATGTGTTAAACAATAAAAGTCTCATGAAAAGCCTTAATACCTATTATCCCAATTTCAAAACCTCAAATAGGCGTACTCCTAGGGTATTTGATTGCATTGCCTTTGTACATTCATAGTCAACACACAGAAAAGTTAGATCCTTGTGTCATCAAATGTGTCTTTCTAGGTTACTCACGAAAAAAGCATTCAAGTGTTAAACCCTTCATCAAAAAGTTCTATATCTCAGCTGATGCCAATTCAATTGAAACAAATCATATTTTACAATGTCCTATTTTCAAGGGGGAAAATCAATGATGGAAGATAGTATTTTCGAGTCTTTTTGCCACTTGACCTTTCTATATCCCTCCCAAACTCATCTCGACCTTTAGTCATAAGTCTGTGTCAAAAATATAGAGATCACTGTCGTGTCCATTCATGTTACTTAAGATTTTCCAAGATATCCACATGTGTGTTCCAAAAGAGCAATTATTCTAAACTTAAAACAAGTCCACAATAAGCATCGATCCTCCTTTACACACACAATTATATACCTTGCTCATAATTTACCACACATAACATACTCAGTAAGCATAATTAGTTAGTTAAAGCAGGATCAAAGATAGTCACATGTACAAGTTGCAAATAGGGTGTAGCATTACTTAAAAAGCAATCCAAGGAAACGAATTCTATTTAAGAGGAATAATCATCTCAGCCTAGAAGCCTATATGGAAGCAGATTATGCAAGACCTATAGTGCACCGAAGACTAGTTACAAGTTCCTATGCTTTCCTTGGAGGCAATTTGGTGACTCAGAAGAGTAAGAAACAAAATGTTGTGGCAAATCATTAGCACAATATGAGTTTAAAGTAATTGCTCAAGGCTTCTGCAGGTTGTTATGGTTGAAGATTATTCTAGATGACTTGAAAGTTAAGTGGGAAAGTCATATGAATCTCTATTGTGACAACAAATCAGCTATCAATATTACTCATAACCATATTCAACATGATAAGACAAAGCAAATTTAGATTGATGTACATTTCATCAAGGATAAATTGGAGGAAGAACTTATGTGCATGACATATGTTCACCAGGAAGCCACATAGATGATGTTCTAACAAAGGGGTTGAACAGTTTTAAGTTATCATGATATTATTTCCAAGATGGGAATGGAAGACATCTACTCCTCAACTTGAGGGGGATTGTCAAGTTGTATATTAGTTGTATACCTTTTTAGGAAAGTCAATTTCCTTACATCCAAAGATTGTGAAATCCTATGAGATTGTTCTCCTTTTCTAAAAGAGCGTGGGATCTTATGAGATTGTTTTTCCTTACCTAGGAGAGTGTGCAATTTTAGGAGATTGTTTTCGTTTCATAGGAAAATGAGGAATCCTAGGAGATCAATTTCTAATTTACTTCCTACACCAACGACCATATATAACCATGTAATTTTAAATCATTTGTAAGAAGAAAAAAGCACTTTCCCTTCTATTTCATAGCAGTGAGTTTGCTAAAAACAAGTGCATATTGTTTTCAACTAGTAATAACAGAAGCTCTATTCCTTTTTATCACATTCACAAATGATATTTGGGATCTATCTATTATTCTTTTGAAGTTTTTGGGCAAGATGATTTCTTTCATTCATTGATGATTGTAATTGTGTTACTTGAATTTTTCTGCTCAAACATAAATTTGAAGTTACTATTCTTCCAAAATTTTGTTACAAGATTAAAAACCAATTTGGGGTCAACATCAAAATCTTCAAGTCAATAATGGCGTGGATTATTTCAAACAAATCCTAACTCCATATTTTCAAAGAAAGGGATGGCACATTAGTCATCTTGTGTCAATACCCCATAACAAAATTTAGTCGCAAAAAAGAAAAATGATCCCCTTCTTGAAACAACCTGAGTCTTTATGTTCCAAAAACATTTGCTTGAATCTTTTCTGGGGAAAGCAATTCTTACAATTGCTCATCTCATAAATTATTTGCCTTATAGAGTAATGGGATTAGAGAGTCCAATGCAAATACTCTCAACGTTCTACCCCAATTTGTACACTACAAATAACCTTATCATTAGAATATTTGAGGATGTCATTTGTTCATGCCCATACTCAAAACAATGTGAAACTAGATTTGAGGTCAATAAAACATGTATTTGTGAGATAGTCTTCGACTCAAAAAGGGTACAAGCATTACCAACCTCCATAAAATCAATTCTCTAACTCAATGGATGTCACTTCCAATGAACAAGAGTCTTACTTAATCAATCCTTACCTTTAGGGATAGAATTCAACAATTGAAGATAAGGATTTTGTACTTATATGTTGCCACTTCCTACATGTTCATCTTGTTCCATTGTGCTGAACCATTTGTTTGAAAATCCTCCAAAACCTTGTTAGTCTAAACAAGCGTTTCTACTCTTGATAACATCAGATTTGGCAACGTTGTAAGTCCAAGAGTCCAACCTAGATCCTAAGATTGAGTTGAACAATGTGCTTGAAAATCCTCTTAAACCCTTTGAATCTAAACCCTATTTGAAAATCCTCAAGAAAAAAATAGATTTTGCTCTTGATAACATGAGATTTGGCAAGGTCAAGGTGCTTACAAGAATGAAGATGGTTATTCTTGAATCTATGCAGGTCTAAAAGTCCAACCCAAACCCTAAGATTGAGGTAAAAATTTCTAACCCTTCATTGCAAAATGAAACTAAATTTCATGAGGGTAATGATGACTAGGATCTTCCAATTGATATTAGGAAATGAATAAGATAGTGCACAAAACAAGGCAATGCAGGGTGGTCTAAATGGGTGCATACAGTGAAGTATACAGCAAAAGACAAGGTTGGTAGCAAAGGAGTATAATCAAACCCTAAGAAGCACGGACACGGCAAAATGGAGCCGTGTCTGCGTGTCGGACACGTGTCCGTGTCAGACGCGCACGTGTCCGTGTCGGACACGTGTCTGACACGAACACCCACAAAAAGTGCATATATATGCTCCATATTTTTTAAGAAGGGCTTATAAAGTACAAAATATGTATAAACTATCAAGATATTGGAATTTTTGAAACACATCAAATAATATTTATCATATTATGAATTCTGAATTTTTTTCTTAATTCTAAATTTTATAATATATATATATATATGTCGTGTCCGTGTCCACCAAATTTTAGAAGTTGGTGTGTCCCCGTGTCCGTGTCGATGTCCGTGTCGTGTCGTGTCGTGTCGTGTCGTGTCGTGTCGCGTGTCCGTGTCCGTGTCCGTTTCCGTGCTTTTTAGATCAAACCTGTTAGGAACCTCTAGTTTAGAATACTAGAGGTGAGTATATTATTGAGTAAAATCAGTGTTTTAGCACTGATACTTACAGATATAGTCCTCAGACCACTATCTGTCCCAGAGCTATAGCAGCTCCTCAGAGAGAATTCTCGATTCTCACTGCCTACAATCTTACTATTTTCTTCTGCCTATTTTCTCTTCTATTTTCCTCCCCTTTTTATAAGCCCCCCTTTACATTCTGTTATTCTAACAACTTTGCCACCTCAGCATACTACTACCCTCCTGCCCACTATTCTTCTTCTAGAATTCTCCCTCTTTCCCGAAGATCCTAACAAAACCTATGAATTGATTATCTCTAGACTCCTACTCAACTACAAGGATGAATACTATTCAAGTTCTGTTATATAATCTAAGCAATCACCACGGGCATGGTTTGGAGATTTGCTAGAGTTATGATGGCTATGAGATACAAACAAAGTCAAGGGGATCATATGTTGTTCATTAAACATTCACCTTCAGGGGAGTCACAACTCTCCTAGTTTATGTGGATCACCTAGTAGTGGGAGATGAGAAAGAGAAATAGAACCAAAGTCAATGTTTGGATTAAAAGTTTGTGAACAAGGCATTAAGTAGGTTCAAATATTTCCTTGGGATTGATGTTGCTCATTCTCGGCAAGGCATTTTTATCTCCCAATAGAAGTATATTACAAACTTTCTCAGGAAACAAACAAACTAGTATGCAAACCAACAAGTCCTCTGATAGATCTAAATCTTAAACTTTAAAAAGTGGACTAGGATATTGCAATAGATAGAAAAATGTATCAACACCTGATAGGAAGAGTCATTTATTTGGCTCACACATGACTAAATATAGCATATGTGGTTTGTATAGCCCAAAGGAAGTTCATCTACAAGCAGCTCATCGAGTGTTATGACAGCACCATGGGAAGGAATAGAGGTTTTAGTGCTTAAGGCATATACAAATGCCAATTATGTTGGGTCAATTGTTGATAGAGATCAACCATTGGACATTGCACCTTTCTTGATAGAAACCTTGTGACATGGAGGAGTAAACGACATAATTCCCAAGATGTTACATTAATTAAACAACATAATTCCTAAGATGTTACATTAATTAGTTAATTTTACAACAATTTCACATTTTTATATGGCGTTAGGCAGAATAAATAGATCTACAAAAGATCAAAACGGAAACAACCACTTGCTAAGAGAATCTCCACTAGTTTTAATTAAGTACTTCAGGATTGACACATACTAAAAAAACTAGATAGTACAAAATAATTGATAGGAAAAGTGGTGGGGCATCATTTACCCTAAGGCAACCCAATTTCACTTGATCAAAACATCAATTGAGCCACCATAAAATAGTACAATAACAATACACTCATATGTACATGATTTTTTGCTATACTACTTGGTCATACATGAGCTGTTGTAATCTGTAATCATTCCCTAATTATCTCCTAGGATCTCTCCCTTAATTAGCTTAGGATTTGACCAGATTTGTTGTATCTGTAAATGTGTATATATTCTTACAGTCCATGAATAACATTTACAACGTTTTCTCATCCTCTTTACACAACAATCATCATCAATAGCACCCAAATCACCCCTAACAAAATTATAGAATTGCAATATGGTAAAACTGATGTTACTCTTTCCAATCAAAATTAAAATACCTTTTGCTTTGCTGCTAAACATCCCCGCAACAGCTGCCAAGCTCTCCTCACTTGTCTCTTGAACCTAATAGATTAAACATTCATCTTGGTCAACAAACAAACAAGATATCCATTTGTTTTAAAAATAAAAAAAAGGAATCTGTATCAACTATGGGGAATCAACACGTGTCATGCACATCATCAAGAATTTACCAAAAGAGGAAAAAGAGTATGTCCAAAAGATAAAAAATAAAATATTTTTTTCCAAAACAAATGTAAATCACAAAAGCAACAAACATCTTCATAGATGGACAGAAGAATATGAGAACTAAGTATGAATCAAACATATGAACTGTTGGAATTCAAGGCTGGAATTAACAAAATAAGGAATTGAAATAAATGATAGTTTTAGGAACAAAAGCACACTTTCAAATCTAAAACACTTAGAATTCATTTAAAAAATCATCAACTTCCTCTAAAATTTGATGTATGATAGATACAATAGACATTGACAAAGTATTTTATTCTAACATAACTCTATTTCCTAATTGAAACTAAACTCTAACTAGTAGAGAATAACATAAACTGATCTACTAAAGCCACTAAATAAACATAAGAAAAGAAATCTAAGTAAAATAAATGTTGTATGGAACTAAACCTTTGCCTTATTTCCATCATTCTCCCTAGTTTGATGAGGGTTGATCACGATGAATCATTGTCATTTTCTTCTTGCCAAGTTCTCATTGAATACCAATAGAATGACCTTGTATATTGACCATCAATATTTTACACTGACAACCAATTTTGTGAAAAAGGAAGCCTAGCTTTTTCCTAATTTCATAGATCGAGTTTGCTTCATGGACATCTTACACAATCAACATATTTACAAACCCTTTGCAACTAGCAGCTGCATGTGCTCACTTTATGTGGATTATAAGAAAAAATATATACTGCCTTGATGGCAATAGACGTGGCAATCTCGTTTCTTGTAACAAGACTCCTCTTCCTCTTTTTGGATGTGTGTACTCTTAGAATGCATTAGATTTTAGGGGGGACTTTATCAAGATGATCTCATTTCTTGATACGGCCATCAACTAAACTGTTGTCTTTCTCATCAACACTAAGGCCACTCAATGAGAAGTATCAAAACATTTAGTGAGCCATGTAACAAATCACAAATAATTAGGTATTGATATTTATCCAAATGTTCAACCGTGCTTTGCATGATTATATATATCTCCAAAAGTGAGTTATAGGATATGCTATGGAAATTCAAGTAATCCATTCACACACCTTAACCCTTATTAGAAACAAAATGACTAATAAAATCGATGGTTGTAGATAAGAAGGTTAAAGTTTGTCAACATCTTTCACCTGTACAATGGAAACAACTCGAGCAAGAGCTTTAACCATGCCCTCCACAACATTTGTGTTCTTTGGATGCCTACAAACCAGAAGCAAAGGCAACAACAATTGTTAAAAAGGTCAAAAACCTCAAAACCATATGTCTTCAAACAAGGACAATGATTTCCGACAAAGACTACTTAAACAATTCATATCTTTGTTCGTATTATAAGCTTTTTACTCATATAACAAAGTTTAGAAGTTCATTGTTGTAGACTTCACACCAGCATGAGATGAAGAAAGAGAGAACGAGAGAGCGAGCGCGCACGCGAGAGAGAGAGAGAGAGAGAGTTAGCCAACATAATGGAACACAAAGATCAAAGCAAAAATTTTTCTTATGAGCTTACATATCAAAGTTTTGGAAAAGAATACGCAAAGTTCGTGCCTCTACACAAAAACCCTGTCATTCCAGACAATGAGATGTTAAAAGAAAAACAAAAGTACTTTGAATCAACATCATAGTGTAATCATTACCCTTAAGATCTCAAGTACAAGAATACGATGCCACAATGGAAGATCAAGAAACGTAACCTTCAAAAGCATACTAAGAAAAACCTGCATTACAAGAAAGTAAAGTAGAGATGGTATAAATTATTTATTTACCTGCTAAAATCTCAAAAGGAACATATTACTATATGATACGAACATGGAGCCAAAGAAGTAAAAACAAAAAACAAAGAGGGAGAGTATAGCAATTTAGGTACATGCTTAATCCCTACATAATAATACTTTCCATGATACAAATGTCACTTGATTTTTGATAAATTAGAGGCTTAGTTGAGAAGGTATCATCAAAAAATGAAGATAACCATCCATGGAAAAATAATGACAAGGTAGGACATCTGTAACAAAAACAATGTAAACCATTTCCTGTAACAAAATTTTATTTTGCGAAAATATTCTACATGTTGCAAAAATAGGAATCCCTTTACTCGAGCAATCTTGGCAAAATCATAAATGAAAAGATTTGTACTTTAAAATGGCAACTAATATCAAGTTCCCATTTTTAATCTCCATAATTCTAAAAGTTTCAATGCTTCTAAAGACCCCATATACATTCAATAATACCACGACAAGGCCCAAACACCCACAACAATTTAATTCCTTTATCTTAATCTACATAGGCACCTCTTTTACTCTCCTCAATTCTATTGTTTATATTATATTCTTTTTCCAAAAAGCTACAATTGTCCAAATGCATGAGTTATTATAGGCAGGCTTTCGTGTTCTAAAGTTAGCATTCTTATAAAGAAGTTCCTCTATGGAAGTAATAAATACTAGATAACAAGAGAATTCATGATATACATTAGTTAACTAAAAAATTATGAAGTAAAAATTAAAGGCATAAGGATTTGAAGACTAGTGTGGCTCAGGAATTAATACATGATTTGATAGCTTGAACTTGAAGACATATTAGCAACAAACAAGAATCAGATATCTAAATCTTCCAATTGAATTTAGCAAAAATTGTATTACAAGTCATTTTTCTATGAGCAATGCTAAAGCAATTGACTTACAACAATGAAGGACAAAAAGGCACAACTAATCTACTTAAGACATTACCAAACATAGAGGTATATAAGAGAAGATATCCATTTTCAAGTCCTTTGCAAAGCTAAATAATACCTCACATTCAGTGACAAGGGATGAACTGTATAGTCTGATAATATGAGCAACTGAGCGCAAGACCAAACGACGGAATGAAGGTTCCCCTACTTCTCCTTCAAGCTAAAAGAAAAACAACTTATCTTAGAACCAAAGTAAAATTATTTGCAATAGGGACCAATTATCCCTAGGAAGATTGTAATTTAGTATATGCTTGTCTCCTACAAGAAACAAACCTCAACATTGGTACGGAGTGAAGTCATCAAAAACGAGCATATCTGGTAACGTAAAACCTGAGAAAGTTTTGTAGAAAACTTTAGAGCTGCAAAAGTTTTAGCCACATTCTAAGGCCAAAAAACATAAAGATATACATGGTTTGATGATTGTCTAAAATCACCTGTTCAAAGGGAACTAAGGTCTTGAAAATAACTACATAATTAGACAGAATGAACCTGTATAACAAAATCAAGAAGATTTAAGAAAAGAAAGAATAAATATCATTAAGATTTAATTGAGAAAAAAATCCTTTAATGTATTTCAATATGTTTTCATCATCAATTGTGATGATTGACTCACTATACCCAATTTTAAGATGATAGAAGTAGCTTTCATTAAATAACCAATTAAAATTTAAAAGATGCAGATATAACCTACACAAACCAAGATAGTTTAAATGTCCTCACCCTCTAGGAGACGAAAAATAAAGTAGCTTAAATTTCCATCTCTTAATACTCTAGAAATAAACATATCACCCACTACATCATCTTGATCAGTGACTTGGACACAAGTCCGCCAAAAAGAATGCAATAACTAGACACATAGTTAGATAGATCAACAACGCACTAGAATTGGACAAAAAATCATCTTTCCCACCTTGATCTACAAATATTCCATAATTAATCATGATGCATTACAAGATAGGAATTGGAACCTTGCCTTGGGGCGGAAATTAATACACTTAGAAAAATGGAATGAGGGAAGTGGTTGACAAATTAAGAGGAAACAAAATAGTTGAATGTAAGTTTATTCCATCAAATATAGGACAAATGGGTCATTAGAGAGGTATAAAGTCAAATTTGTTGCCAAGGGTTTCACAAAATATTTTTGATTATCAAGATACATTTGCAACAATTGCTAAAAGAAATATGGTAAAAGTCTATTATCTTTAGTGATCCACATTTGGGAATTACAACAATTTGACTATGAAGTCCTTCACGAGGACTTGTAAATTGGGCTTTACGAGAAAGTATAGAGCAGAGTATGCAAACTAAATAACACTTTGTATGAATAAAAACAACCACCCTGAACATGGTTTGGCATATGCACAAATGCCATGATGAGAATGTGATATGAACAGAGGCAAGGAAATCACACTCTTCTCATAAAATATTAATGTGAAAGCCACTACTTTATTAATATATATGGATGATATCATCGCAACTCAAGATGATGTTGAAAAGGAACTTGAAGTCAAAATTGGTAAACAAGTTTGAAATGATATAGGTAAGCTGATATATTTTATTGATATTAGTTATTAGATTGGCTTACTCAAGGCAAGGAACATTTGTATTACAGAGCAAAAATGTATTTAACGCCTAAAGAAACAAGGTTATTAAAATTGTCAAACTACAAATCTTTGTATTGATGAAAACCATATATTAGAAGTAAAGAAGCTAGAGATACCAATGACAAAGGTGGTTGGTAGGAAACTTGATCTACATGGACCACACTAGACCTAATGCGGCATATGCAATTGTAGTGGTCAATTAGTTCATGCACAACCTATAGAAGGAACATTTACAAGGTATTAGGTTTTACAACTACAAGCCACACTAGGAAGAGAAATATTATTTAAGAGAGTGAAAATATAACAATCGAGGTATATACTAATGGAAACTATACTAGATCCTTGTTAGATAGGAGATTCATCATTCGGTATTGTTTGTTCTTAGTAAGAAATTTCATCTCATAGCAGAGTAGAAAACAACCTATGTAGACAATGTCAAACCTTGAAGCAAATCTCAAAGATATTACTCATGAAACTTGCCAATTCTTGTGGTTGAAAAGCATTCTTAAATATTTGGAAGTTAAAAGGGGGAAAACCCATAAAGCTTTATGACAATAATAAGTCAACAATAATTTTCCAAAAAAAAAAGTCAGCAATAAGCATTGCCTATAGCCCTATTCAATATGATCATAAAAGAACATATAGAAATTGACTAGCATTTCATAAAAGAAAACTTGGATGGTAAGATGATAATTACACTTGATTATTGTCTAGTAGTCAATTGAAGGATGCAATTATAAATGGGGTCCCTATAATAAGGTTTGAATAACAAAAATACAAGTTGGGAAGAGAAGATGTCCGCTCACTAGCTTAAGGAAGAAAACAAATGACATACTAGCCTTTTTTTTTTTTTTGGGGTTTCAATTGGTAATATCTCAATGACATTCTAATATCCCAAGCTTTTGAAAAAGATACAAATTTTTGAATTGTGGTATAAAATCAGTGTCACCAAAATACATCTTGATGGCAAATTTCCCACATTTATCAGTAGGACAATGTAACCAAAATGTAAAGTGTAACCAAAATGTAAACTGCAACCACAAGCTAACGTTTTCAGCTTTTCAAGATGAAGTTTCATGAATATAACATTGGGATAACACAATGTAGTAAGCTCAAGGTTTGCAAGAATACAAATGGAGAACAAGATCTAAGAGTAGAGATATGTGTCTTACTCCAGTATGTCAAGCGCAAATATTCGTTGAAGGGAATTGACACGTAACCAACTTGCCTATCACATGAAGGCAAACTTGTTAAGCCACAATAATAAAAGGGAAAAGTTCCACACTAGATATATTCTTAAAAACTCGTAATTATAAACAAATATAAGATTAGATTACTAAAACTATCTAATAGTTTCAAATAACACATACTGATCCACCTGCAGCAAGAGCTGTCAAGTCTTCAAGCAACCGAAGCCCAAGTTTTCCTGATTTTGTTAAGTTATCCCTCCTCAATGTTGGCTCTCCAGAAAAAAGTTCATGCTGAAATGATCTGTTGATACTTGGGTTAGTTGTATGGATAATGGTAGCAATAACGTATTAGAGCTAAAGAGTAAAATTTTAAGGTACATAGATTAACAGAATAAACAAATATCTTATATTGCCCTTTCCTCATCCACCTACCCCGGAGACAACAAATTGAGTTTACACTAACTGTATGCACATATGCACAAAATAAAAATTAAAAAAAACACCAAAATCACACACACACATGCATTGCACAAGCCATTGCAAACTAGGCAAACACCAAGGTATATGAGAACCAAATATTTGGATAAAATATTCTTAGGAAATAACATACTCTGAAAGATTGATGTTACGATTAACATCAGAAGTGACTGGACCAGATCGAGAACCATGGCCTCCAGAACCAAATTTTCCTTCAGGAAGAGACTCAGCACGAACCACATAATCAAAGATCAAAGCAACTGCCTGTCTAAAGGTAGCTGCTGCAGTACTAAAAAGGATAAACAATAAGAAGAAAACAAAAATTTGATTATCATCTCCCTACTGATGTATAATTTGGAAAGAGCGTTACAAAATTAATGTGGCTAGCAAAATTCAACTTACTTTCGCACACTATCTGAAGATTTGTTGTTTTCAAGGAGTCGAAGACATATTTGAAGGGCTTGACCCATGTTCTCCTATATTGGATAGAACTAAAACAGATTAAGATAAACATATCACGATGTAAATATCAATACAAAATAAAGTTGGGAACCATGGTTGCAACAAAACATTGTTTTATTACCAAGGTAGATAAAAAAAATTTTGTGATATAGTAAGTAATTGGCATGTGGAAAATAAAAGTTTCAATTAAGCATCAAACTTAATGTGGCCTACAACTATAGTCCAAAAGGTGCAAACCTTAAACACAAAATTCAAAAACATAAAACTTTAAATCCAAATGACCAGTGAATTTATTTGACTCAGGACATGTCATAAGGCAATCTTCCCTCCATCTCTCTTTGTCTCCCTGTTTTAGAAATTGAAAATTGAATCTTAAAAGCAAACACATTAAACTAGAAGGCATAGCACCAAAGGGATAAGCTAGGTATACTCATCTCGTATTTGACTCCACTTAAAACATTGGGAATAATTGATTACAAAGTGATCGAAAATATTACATACACAATTGCATCCGTCATTCTGCTGTCTAAGAAAGAACAATTTATGCGACAAATTTACAAAATTGCATCACATGATTAATGTTACCCATGTATCACACTAGTATATAGAAACTAATATGAACATTACGCAACAAGAATTGTTATCTAGTCTCTATCTTACAGAATAATATAAAGGTTGATGCAAATCAAAAAAATAATTTGATTTTGTCATATTCAATTAGGTTATTGGCCTCATTCCACCTATAATGCATTTAGCACATTCACTAGAAAGGAAAATGAAACAACTGATCCTCACCTCACTTTCAGGAAGTAAGTGTGACTGAAATACAATCAATATCGTCTGTAGGGTCTTAAATTGGACAGTCTCATCTGCCATTTCAGCATGCTGCACAGAGCACAAATCATACTTATGATTTACTAAAAGCTTTGCTTGTGTGTCAAATGCCTTTCAAACACCAAAAGGAGAAATTTGTATTTTCAGTTATCATATGTTCTTATTAGATGATAAGAAATAGTCTACAAGGAATAGAGGTATGAGCTTTAACTCATTGAAAGAAGTGTGTGTCTGCATCCACTACTTAAGCTCAATAGTAACTACAAATGTGTGCCTGCATCCACTACTTATCAAAAGTAATCTTATTGCATTATCAAAAAGTATATATAAATTACTAACTGATAAACAATGAAATTTTAAAACACTAGTTCTTCATATGAAACAATTTGGAACAATTATCAGGGAAAAATTATTTGGTGAATTTCTAGCTCAAAAATTATGATTGAATCTGCATTCCACAAGAGGAGTCAGCATCCTATGAACGTAAATCATAAACGGAAATTACTGATATAACAGAGCATTTGAATTAATGCAAGTATAGACTCACATCTTTCAAAGTAGAAAGTATCTCCTTCAAGGCTGATGGAGCAACTGCATCATGGGATATAAGTTTTTGTAGACAAGAAAGTCCAATTACACTCAACTTGACAGTTTTGACTTCACAGGCCATCAAAAAGATACGTAAAATGTCCTCACTGTGTGCAATTTCACTAGGAGTTGATAACGTTCGAAGCTGCGAGGGTAGTTAAAGAAAAAAGCATATTCTCAAAACAGAGATCCTGAATGATCGTCATCAAACACTGACATTGTCTTATAATCGTAAATTCTATTGCTCCCGCAGCTTTTTTTTTCCCGAAAATTAACAGATTTCATTAAAGAAATATATATACAGTCTAGAGTACAAAAGATCTAGAATAGTCCAAAAGTTCTAGATTACATAGAGTTGTGGTTCCTAGTAATCATCTACATCTTAGAATCTACGGGATACTTATGAGACCACATAAGCATTTGAGAAGAAATTTTTAAAATTATTTTAAGCCGTATGCATACTTCTGAACTAGCTCCAGCTCACGAAGATAGCAATTTTACTACTTCTCCGTGAATTTTGTTCCAAACCTTAACTCCTGATAAGAAATCAGCTGGAAGCTTCCTACAGTCTAAAAATAAACCAAACGGTTCGATCAAACAAAAGTAAGTCTCGAAAGTACACGTCAGTATAAAAATCGAAATCCCTCATCTCCAAGTTGTAACCATTTACTGTGTAACTAAAACAGATTTACTGCCTACATTATACAAATAGAAATGCATAAGACAATATGCGCGCTATGAATAAACGTATGGTTACTTAAAAGAATACGAATATTAACCTTTAAGATGGCATGCTCAGCGGCGTCCTTGACGGCAGGGTGGCGACGGCGAGCCTCGGCCGATAGAGCTCGGAGATCGGACTCCAAGACCGCCATGAAAGCCATGGCTCGGCAGGGTCGACAAATATCTCGAGGCGGCTAAGTAGAGACAGTTCGCGAGAAATACGATGAAAAGGCAAGATCGAATGCTAAATTTGGGTGAAAAGCCAGAGATCGTGGCCTTGAGACTTGAGAGAAAGGGAGAAAGAGAGCTTTAAGAGAGTATTGGTCGTCTTCCACAATCACAGATCCGTTGCTTAGCTCCACGTGTGAGGGGATTCTGGGCTTCGAGGCTGGATCGCTGAACTATTTCGCTACATCTTTCTTTCACGGTGGGCCTCAGCTATGTTGCTATAAAGGCTTAACTCGAGTATAGCGTCTAGATTACAAAAAAAATTGTCCGAGTTGTTTTTATAAATCTACATAATTTTGCAAGTTCACAATTTTTGCAACGTAGAGCGTGATAAAATAAACATTCGTAAGGCAGCTAAATTCTATGAATAAATATTTTTTGCAAGTTATTTCGATTTAAAAAGAAAATGACAGGAGCCTGCTTATAATTAATATAGTAGGACCATATCGTATGATACTATTCTGTTTAAATGAAAAGAGTCTGTTAAACAATAAAACCTTTTAAATAACATGTGCTTGCAAAACGAAAAACTTTATTAAAAATAATTTGAAGCAGAAGGTACCTATTAAAATTAAAGGAATCTTTAGTAAGTTGAAAACAAAAGAAGCTTATTATAATAGTGATAGAGCCTCTTGTTAAAATGAACACACACACAATATAATGCGGAAATATAAAAGTTAAGAGAAAAGAGAAAAGGACTGGTTCAACTTACAACCCAAGCTTCTATCCAATCTCCAAGTATCCAACTTAAGTATTTTACTATAAAAACAAATAGTAATTTAATGAGCCTCTCCAAGCTCATAAGTTAATATTTTTCAAGATTCTCTAACCTTCCAAACTAGTAGTATTTAGTTAGCCTATACAAACCCTTAACAAAAAATGAAGTTTGTTTGATATGAGCTACACTGATCTCTCTCAAAATATTTTCATTTTCTAAAATACAAAAGATTTTCACTATAAGAAAAAGGGCAAATACCGACGGAAAATACCGATCGAATTGGGTCACATTTCGTCGATAATATAATTTGCCAACGGTGTAGGACGATGGAGAAGTTGGTCGGCGATATCGCAGTCGCTAATTTTTACCGACTCTTTGAAGTTTCGGTCGGCAAACACATGCAATTAAATCAGTCCAAACAACATGAAAAAAAATCAACCCACGGCTTACCTTCGGCAATGGCAGAGGAGAGACATCACACGGTTGTCGCCAGAGAAGATCTGCTGGAAGGGTTGCTGGAGATGCAGCAGGTGGTCACCGAACGGACGGCAACGGACGAGGACACCGGAGGAGAGGAGAAGACGATTCTGGAGTTGCAGGCCGAAAGGAGGAAGACGCGCGCGCGAGGAGAAGAAAAGGAGGGAGGAGCTCGGTTTTAATTTAATTTTACTGACGACTTTTTTAAACAATACCGACCGAAATTTTCCGTCTCCAAACAATTCCCTCCCGACAACTTCACCGACCGAAAATAATTTCGTCTCTATTTCCATACCACTGCAACTTCGTCGGTATATTTCTGTTGCTATTAGACAATTTTCTTGTAGTGTTTACAATGATATCACTTTTAAAAGAATTTATGTTATAAATGTATGCTTTCAACTAGTTGTTATTTCACTTGCATCCTTAATCAACTTGATGGATTTAATTCCGAATAACTTTGATCTCGTCTTTGTCAACAATCTTCTAGTAATCACGCGGCTCATATATGACCTTCATAATGAATAGAATCCTTTCGGATAAATCATTTTTTAATAAGGTAAGTTCATAAAGAAGGTTCCAGCAAGAAGAAAAGCAATTATTCCATGATTTTATTTCCTTTTAAGAATTATACCATTGTTTATATATAAGGAAATAAATCCAATTTGAATGTTAAAATATTATAAGATTGTCATCAAAATTGAGCTAACAATCTCCTCTCTTTTTTATGATGACAAGTAATAATAAATATAGTTTTCAAATTTTAAAAAGATAATGGATGATTTTGAAATATACCTAAGACTTTTATGAGTTCAGATATAATTAGAAGGAGCCTGCCTCTTAAAACAGGAGCTTATCAATTATGTATCACAGATTTTCACACCAGAATCAATCACAGATATACTCAAGGTAGCATCCAGAAATCATATCATATATATGCAAAAAATATGTCCACATAAGCTCTCCCCTTTGTCATTATCAAAAACAAAAAATAAAGAAATGAGGAGGAAGTGAAATAATATATTGATATGCAAGATAATATCATAAGTACGAATGAGTCATAGAAAAACAACATAATTAATAGAGAGTTTCAGAGATTTTTCTGAGCAGGATCTACATATTAAGAAGCTAATTTTGCATACTATCTATATATTCTTACATTTTTTTCTTGATTATTTTGAATGTTCTTTAGTAGTTGTTGGATACTTATACTATTTTCATCCTCAGAAGGAACATTAGCTCGTTGATCTTGAGTAGAACCTAGGATTTTTACTTCTTCATATTTCTTTTCCACTCAGACATCATTTTTGCAATTCATATCCAAATTGGTATGGAATAAAAAGATGAAAACTTAGCCAGTTTATACCATCTCAAGTGTACAAAAGGTACTTCATAATGGTGGAAAATCTTGGTAAGTAACGTCCCATATGGTAAACAACCAGTTGTATTCTTATGATTTCCTTTATCCACCATAAACCTTAAGATCATTGTAGGGAGATACACTTTGTTTCCTTTCAGCAAATTATACACTTCATAAGTGTTTAGCAAACTGCATCTTTTAACAGAACTACTCTTAGAGAAAATAGAAGTAGCTGATAACGATGCAAGATAGCGTGGTAGTAAGTCAAATTGCCTACTCCAAGGTCTCCCATCTTGGGTATTTTCAGCATTAAGGCAGATGGATTTAACACTTCTCCCAAATCCAGATTGTTGACATCCCATTTATGACAATAAAAATCAGTTCTCCCTATAGGATTTATGTCCAGTATATCTCCCAAAATTTCTTTTAGAAATTAGAATTTCATTTTCACACATCGATGAGACTATGACTAACTTTCCATCAATTACTTACTTTCTCATGTGTGTGTAGAATGCCCTAACTAGGTGATGCAGTGTTATAAATACCGTTCCGTTCCGGGTGGTTTCGGCTGGAACGTACCGTACCGGTCGGAAACCGGAACGGAACAGGCCACCTTGGTACCGGCCTTAAATACCGGCAGGTACCGGTGATTTTCGGTTGGTACCGGCCGATTCCGACAGTACCGGAAGATACCGGTCGGTACTGTGAACTTGTGAAATTGCAGGGACTAATCTGCAAAATTTTTCCCCCGCTCCGTGCCGCTGCCACCGAGAGCTTCTGCCTTCTGCCTTCTGCCTTCTGGACTTTTCTTCAGCCTCTTCTTCTCTCATCTTCTCACCGTCGCGCCGCTTCTGTCCTCTTCTCACCGTCGCGTCGTCTGGACTGCTCTGGCGCTCATCCTCATCCTCCCTTGGCATCGAAGACATCGAAGACGCTTCCTGCTCCACGGGGACCCGACGACACCACCGGCCACCACCTTCTCCTCGTGAAGCCACCGCACCGCAGCATCGGAGACCCGTCTGAAGCCACCGGAGACATCTCGAAGCTCAACAATAGAAACAAACAGCAAAAGAGAAAACGAAGATGACGGGTTACCTCTCCTCCTCAGAGAGTAAAATACTAAAATGGAAAAGAGAAATGGCAAAAAGAAACCTTAGGTCTGCAGAGATTAAAGTCTGATGTGAAAGATAAACAAATGGCTTGGACTGAAAATCTGACAAACATAATTTGTTGTACAGGTTCTTATTGCGTGAAGCAACAAAATTTAAAATATAGGGAAGTGCGACCTTGAAAGTTTCAATGAAAAAAACTGAACCAATCTGATTTTAGGGATAACGACAAGCAATACCTTGTTGATTAGCCACGGTTTTTAGAAAATAATTTTTCAAATTTTGAGTTGAATTTCACTTTGATTTCATAGTTTAATTATTTGATTAATTTGTAAATATATCAATTCTTTCATCCTACTCAAATCTAATCAAATTTTAAATTATTTATAAATTAAAAGTTATCTTCAATTTATTGTTATTAAATTCTTCTTACTTAATTTTGAGTATAATAATACTTTGTAACGTTGTTTAAACAAAAATAGAAGTCAAGATATATGTCAAACATCAAAATGATGGCGTGAATACCTCAACTTTCAATACAAATGTATCAAAATAATAATCAGTAATTATATATGATGAATTATGTAATTTTTATTAATAATTATTAGTATACAAGCCGTAGCCTTTTTCTATCAACTCGAAATAAAACTTATTATAAGAGAAAAAAAGGCTAATATTTAAAAAAATCTCTACTTAATTATTTAATTAAATTTGAACTGAATAAGATCTTTTTAGATGAATAAGATCTTTTTAAATTAAGGACATCTAAGTTAATGTGTAAGAAAAGACAATTAATCAATTTTCTAAGCTAAGGTGAGATCCCACACAAGAGACAAGACACAATAGAAAGGAAATGAAAGTCTTTATATGATTATAAAAAAGATAACTAATCAATTTTCTAATTATTATTTTTAGATATGTAAAGTTTTTAAGTTTGAATTAAAATTAAAATAAGACAACCATGAATGATGAACCAACCAAATTCACCCATTTTGAATTTTGATGCTTTTACAATTGCTTTTTAAATCATAAACATTGAGCCAAATTTGTTATTTACCTTATCTTTAAGATGTGTTGTTTGATTGTTTCCT
>JAOTAZ010000003.1:26089349-26099991 GCA_025629785.1 Erythroxylum oxycarpum
TTATGTATTTATGTATGTATTTAGTTTAATTTTAGTAGTATTATTTTTTATTCTTTATTTCAGTTTTCTCCCCATTAGTGAGTCATTTAGACATAATTTATCTACTAATTAGGGATAAAGTTGTATACTACTGAATCTTCTCGATTTTTTTTTTCTTTCTTCTTCTTTTTCTATCTTCATATCGCATTTGCATATGAGTCTACCAAATACAACCTCTCTATTTTTGACAAATAGTATTATGTATTTATGTATGTATTTAGTTTAATTTTAGTAGTATTATTTTTTATTCTTTAATTCAGTTTTCTCCCCATTGGTGAGTCATTTAGATATTAGGGATAAAGTTGTATTATGTCGTAAACATTAAGATTTAAAATACGCTTTTACTTATAATCCTAACAACATATTCAATAATTTTTAGACACAGAATTTATGTTTTTTTTAAAGCAATGTTACAATTAAATTAAACTGATGAAACTTTTGCTTCCACCTTTAAAATTTATCAAATTCATAATAATGAAGCATCTTCAAAATAATAAGCTAATGGAGACTTAATACTTAGATTTTTTAATATGGGCAGATAGTAGAATCTACCAGCAATAATCAGGCTAGGGTTAATCATTGTCAAAATGACTATAACTAATCATTTTAATAGTTGACCCTTACCACTTATAAACCTTTTAATATTTTCATATTTAGTCAATATGAAATACTCTAATACTCTCTCTCAAGTGCAACTGGGACTGAACTTTTAGTTGTCACTTGAAATAAACGCAGTGGTAACCAGACCGAGCTATTGAGACTAGACATCTAGGCAGACAATCGAGAAATTAATAATCCGGACCAAATCTGCTCTGATACCATATTAGATTTTTTATATGGGTAGAGTGTAGAGTTCACTAACAATAATTGGGTTTGGGTTAACCATTGTCAAAATAACTAGAATTAGTCATTTGGATAGTTGACCCTTATCACTTATAAACCCTTTAATATTTTCATATTTAGTCAACATAAGATACTTTAATACTCCGCTCAAGTGCAACTTGGACTGTACATCTAGTTGTCACTTGAAGTAAACGCAGTGGTAACCGAACCGAACCGCTAGGACTGGACATTCAGATGGACAACTGGGAAATTAATAATCCGAACCAAACTTGCTCTAATACCATATTAAATTTTTTAAAATAGGCAAAGTGTAAAGTCTACTAATAAGAATTGGGTTTGGGCCAATCATTGTCAAAATGACTAGAACTAATAATTTAGATTATTAACCCTTACCACTTATAAACTCTTTAATATTTTCATATTTATTGAATATGAGATACTCTAATAATACCATTGATAGAAAATTAACCGTGATTTAATTAAGGACCCAAAGAAAAAATATTTTATAATTTTTTGATTCGATTTTTTTAATTGAATAACTTGAAAAAAATGATAAATAAAAAGGCTAAAACATACCTAATTTAAAATCATGTAGAACATTCTTAGACATTAATTTTAAGTTATCAAGGTATTTCTCAATTTGCTACTTATATTATCTTTTTTTTATAGTAATAAAAGAAATATATCTCTCTACCTTTTTTTTTAAATTAACAGCTAAAAACACAAAATAAAAGAGTAGAAAGGCACTAAAACTAACTCAAGCCAATAGGCTTAACTCACACACCCAGACCCTAAAAGCTTTTGAACATCAATGGCAAAATAAGAAGAACAATCAAAAAATAAAATGGAATATAAACAAGAAGGACTAGTGTTTCAATGATAAAGGTTTGCATACAATAAAACTGCCCTAGCTAATGAATGAGCTGCTTTATTGTCAATTCTACGCTTCTAATAAAATGACAAATGAAGGAATTGATACTTAAGCTAGAGGCAATCAAGGGTCAAAGTTTCAATCTCAGACAAATTCAAAGAAGAAATCGAAATAGCTTGAATAACCATTAAGCAATCAGAGTCCATATATCTCCCTATCTTAATATATAAGTCACATAGTAGTCGAACCATATAAATTCTAGGAACTGAACGTGAAGTGTATACATACGTACATATATGTATATATAGATAGAGAGAGAGAGAGCATTTATCCAAACTACCAAACTTGTTGTCACCCGCAAGTGCTGTGGTGGAGTGGCTGAGGCTCCTCCTCCATTAACCAAGGTCTCGGTTTTTAGTCTTGGGAATGGAGCCGTACTTATGAGGGAGAGCTTTGCCACCTATATAGTCCAACCCGGCTCGAATCTGAATTAGTCGATTGCCCGTGTGACGTCGGATACCGGATGGTTTAATTAAAAAAAAAGTTATTTTCAAAAGAGCTCTAAGATGCACTGAAGTTGCCAATGCACCTCATGTTTATGGTACTTGCATGAAATTAGACGAAGTTTTCTTTAAACAATTGAGTTTTATTTTCATCATATAAATATAATATGAAAATAAGAGATGGGTAATAGAATTTGATGTCATATATATGTGTGTGTGATTATTCTTTTGCAATCTTTTCTACCTCAGTAGTAGAATTTGTAATGGTTGGCTACTTGAAAATCTTTCAACATACTATACCACCATTCCGAGCGATGATATATTCTGATTGTAATCAATTATCATCTGGATTTGACAGAAAATTAGTATTTGAATACTCCTAAAGTATCAATTAAATTCTTTCATAGATCATAAAAATATCTTTAGTCTTCTTAAGATGAGTTTTGGAAACCTAAATGTATGCCAAACTTTAAGATTTCTAGAAAAATTCTCAAGTGTTTGTGTTGTTTTTGAAAATCAATTATATGTTCCCTTAGTTTGATCTTGCCTCTTGTGTTTTTGAGTTCTAAAAACGCGGTGTATATTCCCATTTTAGCTTCTGCAAAATGCCTTCATCTTCTTGGTTTTGGAAAATTTGAAGTTCTACATTGAATGTTGGGTTTTGGTTTATAGTGTTGCGCTAGGCCTTCACCCTTCACCAGTGGTATCCTCCTTTGTTGCAGAAGGCAATGGAGCTAGTGGTGACAGGGGCGATGAAGAGATGAATGGCAAGGTCAGTAACTTAAATGCAACAAGAAAACGTCGGAGGATAAAGGATAAAGAATAAAATTACATAAAGTAATTATTAATTCATTGATAAAAGTTGCTCATTTGTAATCGAAAGGTAACAGATTCAAGTCGCAGAAATAATTTTTTTGTTAAAATATAAGAGTAAGATTACGTACATCAATGTCCCTCTTCAAATCTCCGCAAAATGAAGAACCTCATACAAAGAGCACATTAACATTTACAATTTATACGCTTAAAGAAAAATACATTTATGCTTTTTTTAAAGAAAAATAAAGATCAAGACAGCGAACGAAAACTAAAAATGAACGAAATGGCCCATAAACATCATAAAAAACAAAATTCTTGAAACCAGAGGAAAAAAATTAACACCCAAACAGCCATGTGTTCGGCGGCTCTACAGAGAAGCTAGCATATGAGCAATACCATTTGCTTCGTCGAGAACACAGTTAAATTGAATAGAAACATTGCATGAGATTTGAAAAGCAATGGTGTCTCTTGTAGTTGCAAACTCAGGGACCTGAATTCACCTTAAATCAACACACTGAAAATTCCAGCAAAGTCTCCTTCAGCATAACATTGATCAAGAGGGGTGCTCTTCGACAACCATAGACCTTCAAAAATGCATATGCTTCGTGGAGCCGTAATGATGCCATTAAAGGCAGTGATATGCTGCCAAGATAACATTATCCTTCCAATCTTGCAAACTTACTTCACAGCTTGTAAAATTAACATTAAGCTTATAGCATCCTACCGGAGTAATACTCTCAGCTATACTTTATGAGAGGGGAGTGATGCCAGTCCTGTCCCATCTGGCGGTTGACTAACAAGTGTTCCTCCAGCTAAAAGGCCAATCTAAATCTTATATATTTTTTCTCTTATTGGTAGCTCAGACTTTCGGAAGTAAAATGGGCAGCCAAGTTGGATCGATGCATGAACTTGTGGATAAAGATGTAGAGGTATCATCCACTTTGTTTCAAATGGAGGAAATCTCATTGTTGACGCATTTTATTGTTAAAGATGTAAATACATAAAATGGCGTCTAATAAAAGGAAATTCGAGACTAGTAGTAGTTCAAGCAATGCATATACTTTGAAACAGTACGAGCAGGCAAATGATTTTCACAACTCATCACCAGAACTTGACAACTAAATCGAAACGAAAAGTCCATCCATCCTTTGGCGGAACTATTTTAAGCTAAGTTGACTTGACGATTGGTTTTCCATTTCCAAGGCTAGTCCCATGTTCTCCTCTTCTAGCCTTCTATGTCGCCTTGTCCTTTCCACAGCACCTTAATCATCACAGAAATGATAACACCAAGTCAAATATAAAAGAAAGAAAACTAAAATTCAAACGAAGGTTCTTGGTTACATCCTTATGTAGGTCAAAGGATCATACAAGTCAATGTTTATTTCCCTTGGTTAATCTAATCAACTATGTCTACCTCTGACATTCAATTGCTGAAATCTTGGTACTTTGTAAGGCAGCCTTAGCATATAGAACCATCTACATCTAATTAATCCATGCAAGAGAGAAAATGGACCAGAAGATTAGGAACACCAAATTCTACACGCCTAAAACATCTCGTACATAAAATAACAGATGAGACAATATTGCTAAATGCGAATATATGAACAAAAAAAACCTTTTATATCTCTTCTTTGAACCGCAGGGACATAGTGCATTTCTGCTAATTTGCCCACTTTTAGCCAAGTTTGACCTTGCAAGATCCAAAGGTGTTGACCCCATCAGCTTTTGGACCTAGAAAATGAAAGGCGCATAAAAGAGTTTCCTCACAACTCACCTTGAATAAAAGGTTTTAAAAAGTACTAGTATTTTGTATAGATGTAATGTAATTTCTAGAGTGAAAAAGGAATCAAGTAATCACTTATAAAATTGTTGACATTTGTGTGCATAAAGAGAAGAAATAATAAAATAGATAGGATTAAATTATTTGGATCAAGAAGACCTACGCTATTCCAGATTGCCAAAGTCATACTACTTGCGCATGTATAAAATGCCAAGGTTAATACAAGTACCTCAGCTATGCTCTTTGGCATTGGTTTCCCCTCTTCTTTTAATTGCTCTAGCTTCTTTTGTGCTTCTTTAGCCCAGGTAAACTTTGAAAGAGCATTTTCAACATCCGCTATTGTGCAATTACAGTGTTGTGCTGCTTCTTGTTTTTGGCTGGTTTGGATATTCTACAAACCAACAAATCTATAATCTCAATCAGTGACACTTGATGCAGATCAAAATTCAGCAACCAAAACAAGGCATACAAATGCTAGAGTGATTTTTCTTTGACTCTAATGTGTTATTGATGATCACCAATGCTTAAACCACTGTCAGTTTACGGAACAACGCACACTAGAATATTCAGAATTTTCAATACAAGTAACATTTGCGGATTTCTTCGTGTACATATTACCCCATAAAAGTCTCTTAAGTAAAACCCTTACACGAAAGTAAACTACCATTAATATTTAAGCAAACAATCAGAAACACTTGAGCCTAGAATATCATTTAGACGCCTATGCATCCAATTAACAGGTCCTAAGTGTTGAATATAAACAAAATCCAAAACATACGGATGGACTAACCTACCTCTCCAGCAGGATCCAATTTGCTAAGATAGAGAATTATTGATTCCATCTTCCCAAAAGCATCTGCAAACGTTGCTTCACTGCTTCGACCAACAATGTAATTCTTGAATGTCCCAACTTTCCTAGCCTTCTTCAACTCATCAGCAAATTCTAGAACAAAATGTAGCAATAAAAACAATATTTCCCACATTAACACGCATCCAAGTTCCACAAACAAGAAAATTTGTCTATCAAATTCCAATTTCCAATTTCCAATTTCCAATTTAAGCCTATAGCTCATTTCCCACCCACATAAGCATTAAAGAATCAGCCTTTTAAACCCAAAATTGCAAGCACCATATCGTAAAAGCCACCAAGTAATGAGCTTTACGTAACACTTACGAAGAAGAGTGAACGATTCAGAACCGGCTTTCAGGTCCTCCTTTTTCTTGCCGGTAAAAACTCCTTTGATTGAGTCCATCCATGAGCCTAAAGACGTCGTAGAAGAGATCAACCGGTGTTGATATACAGATTGGCGTATGCTGAAATACTGATATTGAGAAGAATGGAACAAGAATGAGGTGAAGGGTTTAAGTTTTTCCTTCTTGGAGATGGAGACTAGGGTTTTAGAAGAAAGCATTTGTTTTGGAATCCACAATTTATTCTTCTCCCACAATACAGTGCTTAATCTAGGCATTAGTGGTGGTTTTTGCAGGGGGGTGGTGAAGATGCTTGACACTCGTCGCCGACGTCGTTTCTCAAGCTTTTTGGAAATTCGTGAAATTTCGTACGGGTAAACTATATTTATAATCCCAAAATTCTAATTTTGTAATAGTAACTAGAATTATTAAAAATATTTGTTAAATACTTAAATTTTTAATGTTTTTAAGAAAATAGTTCATGTCAACCAAACACAAATATAAATATTAAAAAACTTAATCAGATATAATTTCTATTAATTATTCCAAATTCTCTTATAATATATATCTCCACTCTCAATTTTAGTGAAAATTTGGACGATTGATGTAGTGCATTAATAAATTCTAATTTATAAAAGATATTTACTTACTATATTTTTAATTCTAGAGTATTGAATGTGGTTATTAGGGACACAAATGGAACTAATATTATTGTACCTGAGGTCTATGACATAGTTTCTAAGTTGTTCTCTAAACTATAGAATTGGTGCATAACAACTATCGATCACTATATGCGTGGCTTTCACAATTGATAAGGCAACTTAATTTTGTGTTTTATTAAATCATAACACTAATGCATTTTTTAGGAATTAACAAATACTAGATTTGCTCCTTTTGTCTAAATAACAATTGACATAATCTACATCTTAATAACTAATCAAAGTGAAAAGAATGTATGTTTAAGATACCAAAGTTCTAAAGAAATGGTACCACAAATATTTAAATATGTACTTAACTACAAAAAGATGAGATTTCCTATGACTTGATTGAAATTTAACATTCAAGCATACATTAAACATAATATCAAGTCTACTTGCATTAAAGTAAAGTAAACTACTAATTATACTTCGACAGAACCTCTTTATCCTTATTCAACTTAGTTGTGACATTTACTGGCTTTCATAATAGCTTGGCTTGATCCATTCTAAAGCAATTAGTAGTTCTTTGGTGTACTCAAATTTATCAATGAAAATACACTTCTTCATTTGCCTAATTTGGAGTTTAAAAAGAGGTCAAGTTCTTCTATAAAACTTATCTCAATTTTCATACTCATACACATATAAAAAATTATTTGCTGAAGATTTTATCAATTATACCAAAAATAATATCACTAACATAAATTTATATAACTAGAATGTCCTGCTTACATTTTTTAATGAAAAAAGTTATGTCAACCTTGTCTTTAGTAAAATCAATTTTTTAAAACAATATACTAAGCTTATCATACCAAGTTCTACAAGCTTGTTTCAAACTATAGAATCTTTAGAGAGCTTATTAACACGGTTAGGTGCATCATAAATTTCAATATTAAGAGGATGATTAACATAAATTTCTTTTTGAATAAAATTATTTTAAAATACACTTTTATCGTGTCTAATTTCTATTACTTTTAATTGCCTTCATACATTGATTATGGTTACAAATCTTTGTGTTTTAATTCAAATGTGAGATTAAGTGAGTGAAAATGGTGTGAATATTGCATAAATGTTAATTGGGTTATTTTGTAAATTTTGCATTAAAACACCAAAGTCACATAATTTTTGCAAATGTTATGCACAGGGGTGACTTGGTAAGTCACCAATGTGCAAGGTGGTGATTTTATGTCACCACCATGCATGGTTAATGCATGGGGGTGACAAGGGAGTCACACCCGTGACTCCCATGCATGCCCGTGAGAAGTTTTAACATTAATTCTAGCTTTAATACGTGGCAACTCACGACGTTAAGACACGCAACCCTAAACCTAAAGAGAGTCAAATAAAAGGAAGAGAGGGCGGCGACTAAAAAGAATAATCTTTCTTTCATTGTTTCATTCATTCACTCACACAGAGGCACAGACATGGGAGGCACAGAGAGATAAAGAAAAAGAAGATAAACAAAGATGAGAAACAAAGATAGTCTGAGAAGGAGAAGAAGAGAGCAACAGCAGATAAGTGGGAGTTGAGAAGAGAGGCCAAAAGCGAGAGTTGGAGTTGATCTTGAGTAAACATTCGATTGGAGGAGAGCAACTGAAGCAGAAGGCGAGAGCTAAAGTTGACAATTGAGAGTGTAGAAGACCTCCAATATCTCATTATCCAACCCTCTGTTTACTTATCTCATTCCTCATCTATTGCTTGTTTCTTTGAGTTTATTGTTTGTTGGTATTAACTGATTCATACTCTTGTTAGCTTAACGATTGTTGCTTGTCATTGTTCATTTAAGTAGCTACTAGGTTGTTATTTTCAAACTCCTATCGACAGTAATATGGGATTGAAGTTTTTGAGTATGATGAACCGTATGTATGATATGATGGGCTAATCTCTTTTCTTGAGAATTAATGTAACTATTAAGTTGAATATGCATGATTAGGTTACATATATGTTGTCTTATTTATTGTTGTGGTTTTTGAGCTGAATGGATGTAATACAATGACCAAACTTTGCATCATTTTAGTGTTAAATGAAGATTCGATAGATGAAGTTTAATACAGATCGTGAAACTATGGACACTTAGGTTAAAAACTAAAAATATATTAACTTAAGTGGTAATTGGTAGTCGGGTTTTCATTATTAATTCGGATAGTAACTTGTTGAATATAAAAGTTAAACTAGTTCATTATTCGAATCGATTTAGAACTTAACTATTAATTTTAGTAAGACAACAATCCAATCATTTTCTCACAACAATCTAATCATTTTCCATTAATCATGCATAGGAGATTAAATTAGTGAAATTAATTCTTAAGAGTTTTTCCAGTTCGATTAATTTATTTGTCTTTGCTCCCAATTGATTCCGTCTACTTTTTAATTCAATTTCTTAATTTTCCTTAAAAGCTTTCACTCAACAATCGAGATAGAATGCTTAAGAATGCATTGTTTTTGTTTTTATTTTTAATTCAAACTAAATTTAAGTTGACCAATTTCACCTCCGTGAGAGACGACCCTGGGTTAACAGCTACAATTATCTCGTATACTTGCGAGGGTGAGTAGGATAGCCTAGGTCTTTTTAGAACTTTTTGGACATAACAAGTTTTTCGCACCATTACCAGGGAGGTGTTTAGTGTTTTGAACTTGAATTAATTTTGATTATTTTTATTTACTAAAGTGATTTTTATTGTTTCGTCGATTGTTTTTCTGTTATACATACATTTTTGTTGTGTTATTTCATTGAGGTGTTTTAGTAATTTTCTTATTAATTCACAGTTGTTTTTATTCGTTTTATACGAGGAAGGTGTTCTCAGGAAGGTGAACTTGCTCCCTTTATTGACAATGTACATCAGATAAGAGAACTACCAAGGGACTTTAAAGACAATCTCAAAGGATTCAAACCAGAAAATCAAGAGATGGGTGAAAGGTAGCTAGTAATGAAGGAGTATGCCAGACCGATAATTGGTACTGCTATTGCATGCATTCGTCTGGGAGAGGCAGCCAGAAACTATAAGTTGAAGAGTATCCACTATAATATGCTGCCATCTTTCTATGGAGTTCCTAATGAAGACCCTTTAAACTTCTTTCGGGAATTATATACCACTCTTCAGACGTTCCTGTTGAATGGCCTAAATGAAGATCAACTCAAGATGAGGTGCTGCCCATACATATTGAAGGATCGGGCCAAGGTATGGCTGATGACCCTTCCACCTAGTTCATAAACTACGTGGGAAGAGGTGTACAACAAGTTCATGGGAAAGTTCTATTCTTATCAAAAGACTTCTGAGTTGCGGACAAGGATAACTACCTTCACTCAAATGGAGGAAGAGTCATTCCATGAGACATGGGAACGCTTCAAACTCCTACTCGTTCGGTGTCCACACTATCATTTTCCACTCCACATGCAGAACTAGTTCTTTTATGATGGATTGACACAACAATGTCAATATACGGTGGACAATGCAACAGGAGGAGCTGTGGGAGTGAAGATTGCAGAAGAAACATATGAGATCTTCCAAATATTGGGGGCCAATTCTCAACAAAAGAGTGTGAGAGGGAGAAGAGTTAGAGTTCATGAAGTGAGCTCAAATCAAGAAATGACTATACAATTGGCGAAGCTCACAAAGCATCTGAAAATGCAAACCATCAGACAATCTCAAATACGCTCCAAGTTATAAGGTGTGTAGCATATGTGGAACTTTTAGTCGTGGGGCTAATGTTTGTTCATATTCTTTTGAATCTTTTGCAAGTGAGGAAGAACAAGCAAATTCACTTAATGGTTTTCAATTGAGGGTGCGGAATGACCCAAAGTTACATAAACCACGAACCAAATTACGAACCTATCCATAGACAATTACCGTGCAATTCGTCCTTTCACCATGCTATACCCCACTTGGTTTGAGTATGGGCAATG
>JAOTAZ010000003.1:26140876-26151328 GCA_025629785.1 Erythroxylum oxycarpum
GAATTAATTCCGATTAAACTTTTTATTTATTTATAATTTGTTTTAAATGTTTTTAAAAATATTAAATTTGATTTTGAACCGTTCAAAAGATTATAAAATATTGGAAACATTAAAGTTCAAAATGCTAATGTTTGGTTGCATACTTTTCAACTTAAACCTAATATTTATTATATTCGAAAAAGAAGAGGAAGAGTATCTTCGTAAACGATGTCGTGCGCGGAGATGACATGATAAGCATAGACAATTTCTCCATTAAGCTTTTGACTTTCACTCCTCCGTCACTTCCCATTCTGTTTCCAAACAATACAAATCAAATACTTTGGTTCTTTCTCCCTAACATACATACGCACACTGTCTTCAGAATTTATATGAAAGCAGAAGAAAACTACATATCAATCTTAGCGGTCCTACTACGCCTTGGAAATTGGAATTCCATTTCTCTTCTTTGTAAGTTTTCTTTTTGACTCTCCGTCATTTCCAGTTCTTAATCTGTTTCTCCATTTTTTTTTTTCATTTGGGTTAAAAGTTCTTGTTTCTTAGGGTTTGGATCGCATTTTTCGTCTTCAATTTTGGTACTCTCGATCACAATCTTGACCAAAATTGGACCAGAAAATTACGATGATTTTTCTTTTCCTTTTTTATTGAAATGTTATGATTATGGGTGGTTGAGTTCTGTGAGATTGCTCGGATTTGTTGATTGGGTGAGTGATAGGAAGTGAGAATTTGATAAGGTCTAGGGATTTTTTTTTTTGTCTGTCTATCGTTTTCAGAATGACACTTCCCTTTTTTATATATAATATTTGTTTTTGTATACCGCTAGAGCCTTCTCCTCGAAAAAGGTGCCTCTTTTGCTTGCGAATTCTTTAGAAAAGGACTGATTGGCGAACACTAAGTCATTGTTGTTGATTGTTCTCAATTTAATAAAAAATGCGAGGATTGATGCTTCGATGGGTATAATTATTGGCTAATTTGATGAATTTTAGTAGGTATGGCTTCACGCAGATAAGCTTAGGTACTAACTCAGTCCATTCACTTTTGTCTTAAGGTTTATAGCAATGCACCGAGTGGGCAGTGCAGGAAACACGTCCAATTCTGTTCGCCAGCGTAAGGAAAAGAGACTTGCATATGTATTGACAGATTCGGATGATAAAAAAGTGAGGCGCTCTTCATCCTTTTCTAATTTTTTATTCGATTGCAAGTTAATTATCATAGAGTATGAAGTGAATATGCTTACTTTTTTATATCCTCCAATTTCATCATATGGAGGAATTTATTTGTTAATCACGGAACCTATATAGATTGGGTGGAATTTCTTTTTTTTTTCTTTCTTAAATTGATATCTGTGTTCTTATTTATTTTGTCTTTGGTGAGCCCCATATTTGTAAGCTACTCCATTGAATGTTTGCATATCGCAATGTTAATCTAAGAGGTTTTACTTGTCTATTTATGGTCAAACATTTTGGGCTCATTATAAATTATGTCCAGTGCAAATTTATCTCTAATGTAACTTCTATGATGCAGCATTGTGCAGGCGTCAATTGTCTGGCTGTATTAAAGTCATCTACATCTGATGGGTGTGATTTCATGTTCACTGGGAGTCGTGATGGTACCTTGAAGAGATGGGAATTTTATGGAGATTCTGTTGCTTATTCCACTACATTTGAGTCACATGTTGATTGGGTAAATTTTTATTCTTTTTCAAACCTTTTGTTATTTTGTAGTATGCAGTATGACCCTATTTTTGATGCTCTAAATGTTAAATTTTTTATCTTGGTTATTGAATAATATAGCTTAGGTGATTGTTGTGGCATGTTATGTCGTTGGTATAGTGAGGGTAGGATCTAGTTGATATCAACATTGAACACAATGTACTCTATAGTTTAATATGAAATTTGAAGTTCCCAGGTTCACCTTTTGCACCTCCTCCCACAATTGTTGTGGTGCGAAAACCTTTGTGTTTTTTATTGGACAAGCTTCTGAAATGATGCTCTCAAGCTTCCTTAACTTTTTAAAAATTATTTGTGGAGCATATGGTGAATGTTTGAAATGTAGATGAATACAGGGTAACTTTTATGGTTATGCAGGTAAATGATGCTGTACTTACTGGTAATAGCACGCTCATCTCCTGTTCTTCAGACACTACGCTCAAGGTTTTCGATCTTCCATATTATTATTGTTTTTGGAGTCCTGGCTATTGGTGTTCTTCTTACAACTTTTTGGTTATTAGTTACTCATTTTTGGGTTCTGTGATAAACCAGATGTGGGATTGCTTTTCTGATGGGGGTTGTATTAGGACTCTCCGTCAACATTCCGACTATGTTACTTGTCTGGCTGCCGCAGAAAAAAATGTAATTCTATGTTAAACTTTTTGTGGATTTTATTAACTACCGGGATGGAGGTTTCTTTACTTCCATTTGATCCTGCTAAATTACAGTAATCTTTTGATAGATTCAATCGCACTGTGTGGTTTGGTATGATCTGATTTATTATTGATGCCGTTTTCTGATCCTCTTTTAGTGTCATCAATTATAGAACAATATGATTGCCTCTGGTGGTCTTGGTGGGGAGGTTTTCATATGGGACATTGAAGCTACACTTGCTCCAGTCTCAAAGTCAAGTGATGCGGGCAAAGATGAATGTTCTATTGGTGTCAATGGTTCTACTAGTGCGTTGCCTGTTACAAGTTTACATACCATCAGTTCAAGCAACAACATCTCAATGCACACGACTCAGTCCCATGGATATGTCCCAATGACTGCCAAGGGTCACAAAGAATCTGTTTATGCGTTGGCAATGAATAACAGTGGAACAATACTTGTTTCTGGTGGAACCGAGAAAGTAATTCTGATTATAAGCTCAAAGTATCTTCATCGTCTGTTATTGTAGAATAGAGCAATGCAAGTTCATGAAAAGATGTTCATATATGTTCTACACCTAGCAGATTTAATGATTAGGGAAAAAATACAAAAGAAAGAAGTTGAGGATTGATTTACGTCTCATGTCCTGATTCCTTTAGGTTGTGCGCGTATGGGACCCAAGAAGCGGTTTAAAGACCATGAAACTAAGAGGGCATAGTGATAACATTAGAGCTCTGCTTCTGGACCCTACTGGCAGGTTTGATAAATGTATTCTTCATCTATGTCAAATCAGTTTTTTATTTATTTAATAGTCTCATGCTGATGGAAACTTGTAACATTGATGGTACTAACACCAATATAGCTAGCTGAAATAGATAGTTGAGCATATATAAGCGTGCAAAAGAGAATGTACTCATTGTTATTGATTAAACTTAGCTACATTACTCTATAAGTACAGGAAACTTTAGTGTTTATTTTTATGCATCTATGCATATAATTTGTTGTTTGCACATCCATGTCTTATTTAATCTTCTTATGGTTTAAAATGCTGAATGAGATACTATATGCATTATTATTTCACTACAAAATTCTCTTATCTGAAAGCATAAGTAAAAGGTATTTAGTAGCAAATTCTAGTGTTCTGTGAAGATCTCCTGGGCTCGTTAGTATAATCAATTTTGTTGGTTTCTTATGTTTCATATGTCTAATCAGTCTCTGTCATTCAAGCTAAAACTGGCTTCTTAAATAACCTTTTGCAGGTTCTGCTTGTCCGGATCCTCTGATTCAATGATCAGGTGGATATTTTAGAACTGTCCTCTCACTGTAATGTATCTATCCCTCATTTCAACCATATAAAAGGAAAAAGGAAAACCTCCCATAACATTTGATAACTCATGTTGTAGATTATGGGATCTCGGTCAGCAACGATGTGTGCATTCATATGCGGTGCATACAGATTCTGTTTGGGCACTTGCCAGCACACCTACATTTGGTCATGTTTATAGTGGTGGGAGGGACCTCTCTGTAAGTACTTTTTTGTCAGACTTAATAAATGCGGAAATCTTTTTACATCATGTTATTCTATCTCTTACGGTGTAGCTTCACTGGTCAAGTTTTTGAGGCCCATTCTGTTTATTCCATCAGTTATACTTGACAGACTTGGCAACAAGGGAAAGTGTTTTACTTTGCACGAAAGAACATCCTATTCTTCAGTTGGCACTGCATGATGACAATATATGGGTTGCAACAACAGATTCTTCAGTGGACAGATGGCCTGCTGAAGTGCAGAGTCCACAGAAGGTCTTTCAAAAAGGTGGTTCTTTCATAGCTGGAAACCTCTCTTTCTCAAGGGCAAGAGTTTCTTTGGAAGGATCTACACCTGTAAGTAATGATAGTAGTATCCTGATTTAAAAGTGATGCTATCGTGTACCATCCACCATTTTTGGCTTTTCATCAATAAATTGAAAATGAGTGTGTGTATCTCCATTCATAGATTTGGTATTTCTGTTCCAATTGTCAATAGCTGGTACATTTTCACTAAATACTTGACTCTTTAAAGTATATTCACTTGTAATCTATCGCAGCCTGCAACTTGAAGACACACATTATAGTTTATTTTGATTATAAAATCTAATGAGAGTGCATTGTTGCATTCTTCTAGCTGATCTTTCTCAAATAGTTTTTATCATTCTTGATGTTCATCAAGAAAAAATATTTTAGTTGTGACTCTCTTTCTCATATTTATTGGTTGAGATACCTCATTGCCATTTTTACAGGTCCCTGTCTATAAAGAACCAATGTTAACCATCGAAGGAACTCCAACGATAGTGCAGCATGAGATTTTAAATAATAGAAGACATGTCTTGACGAAGGTAAAAATGACTCTTTTCCCTTTCATGCATGAGTTTAGATCCCAACTGATATTATGGGATTGAAGAACAATAGGTGTTTGGGGCTGAAGGACAACAGTTAACTTACTTTTCATGCCTATGCGACAGGATACTGATGGTTCAGTGAAGCTATGGGAGATTACAAGGGGCATCGTAGTTGAGGATTATGGAAAGGTTACAATCTAAATTCTTCTCATTTTCCTTTCTATAAGAGTGTGATTACTATGTCCCTGGATTTGTAGTAACACAGGATTTCTGGAAGTGGATGTTCTTTTAGACTAATGTCACTCGTGCTAAGTTCAGACTTTGCATAATGATGTGACTTTTTTTGCTTATAATATATTTATGCGTTCCTTCAGATATCATTCGAGGAAAAAAAGGAGCAATTGTTTGAAATGGTATATGCCCGATCACTTTCAATATTTTGTTAAGGAAGTTCTGGTTAGAAACTACTGATTCACTTAACGGTTTAGGTGAGTATTCCTTCATGGTTCTCAGTAGATACCAGGCTTGGGAGCTTGTCTGTTCATTTGGATACACCACAATGTTTTTCAGCAGAGATGTATTCGGCAGACCTCATCATTGCTGGGAAACCTGAGGATGATAAGGTAGATCAATTGTTTGCCCCAGCTCTAAGATCGACCAAAATTTAGTGGATAGTCTCAAGGCCCTAAAGACCTTTTCTTAATTTTTCATAAGATGCTTGTTCTTTCTCAGCAAGAAATATAGTAGGTTTAATTGTGGAATTCTGAAAGATCTTCTGGTTGCCCTTTCATTTTTTAGGTGTTTACCCTTCAAGAAAAAATAGAAATGCAACAAATTGCCGGATCTCATAGTTATGATGTCTTTTAAGTGCTCTCTAAACAGCATATGCATGAAGCTCAGGTTTTCTTGGCTAGATTCAATCATGTTAGATGGATAATCATGGATAATCACATCGATATGTATGCCTGTGTATTTATGCTACATGATGGTCCGTGGAACTTGAAGTGCTTTTTAATGATCTTTCAGTAATTATCAGAATTTTGTGTTTTCAATTTTATTTGAGTTATTGTGTTTACTCATGGTTTATAGGTGAATCTAGCCCGTGAAACCCTTAAAGGTTTACTGACACATTGGTTAGTCAAAAGAAAGCAAAGACTTGGATCACAAGCTTCTGCTAATGGAGGTGTATTAGTTGGAAAGGACACTCCTGCTAGAAGTTTTAATCATACAAGAATTGAAGTAGATGGTGTTGCTGATAACGATCCCATGGTCTATCCTCCATTTGAATTTTCAACAGCTTGCCCCCCTTCTGTTGTTACTGAAGGCTCTCAAGGTGGCCCTTGGAGAAAGAAAATTACTGATTTAGATGGTACTGAAGATGAGAAGGACTTTCCATGGTGGTGTCTAGATTGTGTGTTGAACAATCGCCTACCTTCAAGAGAAAATACCAAGTAGTTTTTCAATAGCTTCATCTTTTTCTTTGTTAGTGTTAAACTAAAGTGATGTGGTAGCAAACATACATGGAAGCATGCATTTCTTCCATGCAGTTTTTCTTCAAGTTCATTGCTTCATCCTGCTGGAAGAGATTTTTATTGAATCATTTGTGCTTTTGGTGACTGAGTATTGTTCTACAATACGTGCATGTTTTTGTATCTATTGTGGCAGAGTTAGATTGATGTTATACTTGAATTTCTGCAGGTGCAGTTTCTATCTGCATCCATGTGAAGGTTCTGCTGTCCAGATTCTCACACAAGGCAAACTAAGTGCACCTCGCATACTGAGAATACATAAAGTAAGTTTGCTTTAGTAAAAAAAATTCTATTCTGTATTTACCTCAAAGAGATATTCACAATTAGTTTGCATATATACATGTAAGCCATTTACACTTAGTTTATTATACCGGGCTTAGTTAGGTGTATTGTCTAATTTAAAAATTAAGGAGTTTGAAGCAATAATTACTCAAGTGCTGCAGGCTTTTAACAAATGGAAAAGCTCCCTGTTGAGATTTTAATGAAGTTTAAAGTTTGATTCACTGGATTCTACCATTATGTTTAGGTTGTTAACTATGTCGTAGAAAAGATGGTCCTTGACAAATCATTGGAAAATGTTTCTCATGATGGAACATTTGTACCTGGACATAGTGGGGGACAATCACAACATTCTACCATTGGAGAAGTATCTTTCCGATCTGGAGTGAAGCCTTGGCAAAAGCTTAAGCCTAATATTGAGATCTTGTGCAATAACCAGGTAAGTGGACATGTATGGTCAATGTCAGAATGCTTTTAGATGCAGCTATTTTGGCCTTGAATCAGGGTACTTAGTTTAGTAAAGAAACAATATTTAACAAACCATTTGTGGTGTTGGGTTTGTAAACTAATAATTTTTCACAATGCATAATTTCAATGCGTAAGTAGAGAGTAGGCAAAGATATTATTATTCTTATATTCAATAACCAGAATTTTTTTTCTTAAAGAATGGAAGTTGGGCCTTGGGAATGAGTGAGGCTTGAGTTGAACCCTACGCGTTTGCTTGATGGGACCTCAACACTGAGTTACTCCAATATTTTTTAACCTTGAAACATGTTTTTATATTTGTCTTTCTAAACTGTATTGGAATTGTCAGTCATATCTTTTCCCAGTTCTACTTACACAATTAAGCACTCCTGAATGTCAGTCTTGTGTCTTCCAGGCTTTGTCCCCTGACATGAGCTTGGCAACTGTGCGAGCTTATGTGTGGAAGAAACCTGAGGATCTGATACTTAACTACAGAGTGGTTCAAGGAAGGTGACTGTTTAAGGCTTCTTTGATAAGGTAAATCCTGAGATATTTGCCTGATATATATCAAGATGAGTCTCCAATTCATAGTTAGTCGACCGATCTTTCCTAAATCACTTTTTTGTTGAAAGAATTTATTTTGTAATTCCTTAAATAAGGATTCAGAAAATACTGGATCCCCGCCTACACAAGTAAATAGTTGATAAAACTCCAAAATGGGAAGACTCATTTGTAGATTGGCTCTTTTTCTCCCCATCTGTTTCAGACAAAGAAGAATAATTTTTGCATTCTTCAACGGAATATATATTTAATTTCTTTTTATTCTTATCCTTTCCAAAGAGGCACTAATTGCATCTGATAGATTGATGCACTAAATTTTGCATATTACGTTTCTGACTCCTCCAAAAGAACATTTCATTTTGCCACACTAATGGTGGCTAATTTGAACATGCTAAGTTATTGTGCTCTGTTTGATATGTTTGGAGAATTAACAGGTAGTTATTTCCAGATTGCTGTTATTATCTACTTAACAACAGGACCCAGTTTACGGCAAGCTAAACCTTGTGCTTGTAAAGTACTGGTGAAATACAGTTAATGCTAAATGGCTTGCTTTGATAAGGCTTATCCAGCGGATAATTGTGAATTTGGAAAGCAATTTGGTTGCTGAGTCAGTGGCCATTGTCTTTGCTGCGAAGACTCAATTTGAAATTTTTGCTGGATTGGTGGTACATAAGTTTTGCACATTGTTTAGCCATCATGCATACCTCTGGAGGGGAAAGTTCGTAAATACAACTTTATGGCGTCTGGATTGGCGAATTATTATAGGACATGATGGTGCCAACTTAAAGAGTTATGATGTTGAAAGCTTTCTATGAGTTATGTTGTTGGTACCCATATGATAGGAACATTGTCGTGAAGGTGGATTGTAGTTCCCCTTCCCTCTGGAAATAATACAATTGCCTTTTATTCAAAATTAATGAGTTATTGTGTAACTGGCTTGTTCTCCTGACCTGTGTGCCATGTATTCATAAGGCGTCATTTAGAGAACAGGAAACTTTTTCACGACTCAATGACACCAATTAGTGCGATCTTGGGGCTGCTTTATTCAGATGAACTCCAACATGGAGTTTGTATTTTCTTCATCCGTTGCGATTGTGATTATGCGCTTGGTAGGTGAAATGGTATTTCTATTTCAGTCGGCAAGAAAACAAAATTTACTGAACTTCATTTACCACAAAAAATGCATCTTCCATTTGCTCAAATGTTGGTGTATATTGCCGGATTCTGCGTTTAATAGTCTTCTTGCGGTTGACTTTTGCTTTATGCATTTTCTTCATTTGACCCTGCTAGTTAAAAAATGATGATAGTAGCCATCTGAAATAAAGATCTAATCGTGTGGCAATAAGTATTTATAAAAGAGTGTTTAGTACTCTTGCGTCAAAAGTGTAGGTCACTTTCCAAATAAGCTTTCAAATGCTCTTGTACTAATTATATTTTGATTTTCTTTAAATAAGGGGCAATAAAATGTTTGAAAGTTACAGGGCTCGTATTGTTACCTACAAATCAACTATTTTTTTTAGTTGATTTGTTATGTCAAACCGTTATTAAATATTTTTGGAGAGTAGATCGCTCATCAGTTGATTTATGATAAACAACCAAAAATGAACACAATTAAAATTTTAACTATCAAAAGTTAATTGTATCCTTTAAATTCTATTCTAATTTGCTTAATATTTTGCTATTTAAATTATATTCTTGATTAAGTTGCAATTAAATACCACACGCATGTTAGTTTTTTTAGTTCTAATATACAACAATTTTTAGTAAATAGGACAGCCTGGTTGAAGTTCCTAGATATCTACGTCTTAGGAACAGTATTTATTCTTATAATTGTTTTATGCAGTTATAGGTTAGAAATAAAATGTTAACCTTAAACGAAAATAAAAATAGAAAGAGTTGCATAAATTTCTCATAGATGATGAAACGGTACAGGTGAACATGACTTCTCTAAAATATAAATTCTTATAAGAATATTCAACGAAATACTAAGATATATAATATTCATACCCTTATAATTTTTTTAAAGTCATATCTTCATAAATCATTTTATACATAAATAACTAATTTTACCAAATATTAAATATTAAATAATGAATACAATCTACTAATAACTTCAGCTATTAACTATTTAGTGTTAGCTATCAGCTATCAGCTATATTACCTGAGAGCCAACGTGTTTTTCAATCCCGAATTTGTCGAAGAAAATATATGGCGTTAGCTTTTGGTAGGTTGGTGACAATGTGACAGCGCGGGACCCACACATAACATCAACAGTCTTAGGCTGCGTTTGGTGAATGAAGAATCAGTTATTTTTTAGCTGATTCTAAGGCTTTCAGCTGTTTGACCATTTCAAACAGCTGAAATTATTGTTTGGTAAAAACATGAAAAAGTAGTTGTTTTCCCTCAAACTGCTGATATTTGAAAAGCTACATAGTAGCAGCGTTTTCATATATCAGCTGATTATTGTACAATGAAAACCCAAGTACACCCTCCATCTTGCTCCCACGTACTGCTTTGCTTGCTTCATGAACAGATCTGCAATTGCTGCTTTGCTTGCTTCATGAACAATTGAACAGATCTGCCATTGTTGATCTTTTATTGTTATTCAGGAGGCTTTTTGGTAGATATTTACATTTATTGACCAAATGGTGTTGCCTATTTTGACCAAATATAGCATATAAATAAATAAAGCTATATATTAATTAATTTTTGCAAGTCAATTTATACCTAATTATTAGAAAATTTAATTATTATAAATAGTGTCATGCATTGCGATATGCTTATGAATTACACACGAAACATTTATAATTTTTTTGTAAAATTTAATTTTTGTCTATTTTTATTACTGTCAAAATTTTAATTTTTGTAAAATTAAATATCTAATCG
>JAOTAZ010000003.1:26168636-26178885 GCA_025629785.1 Erythroxylum oxycarpum
ATAGTATTTCAGTTTTTTTTTAAATTACAAAATCCCCTTAATTTGTATATAACTAAGATTTAGTCACCATTATAATTAATGAGAAATTACTCGAAGGATGACAATGAGTCATATCAAAGATTGCTCCACCCTACTTAAAGTATTATATATATATAAAATAAAATTGACATGTCACCTTAACAATCTTGACAAACAAAACAAGGCAAATTATATTATCAATTCCTTTTAATTTTCTACTTCTGTATCTATTATTGTTTTCCGTCCTTTCTATGCAATGATTGCCTGATTATCAAAACAATTATATTGATTATTAAGAAATAAATCAATACAACAAGGTTCCATTAATGCTGCTTTTGCATTTGCACTTGCACACCATCGGTAAAACAAAAGTGACGTAAATGAATCTTAAGTCTGGGAAAATGGGTCCCATGTTTTTAACGCATTTGTTAGAACCGTCGCGATCTGTAAAACCTTCTATACGATAAAATGGTCTCCAATTTTTTACAGAACTTACATTTATTTATGTGTGGGTGTTTATTTAGAGCTCACGTAAAATCTGTATAAATAAATGGTTGAGATTTATTGGACATAATAAGATATTATAAATCACGTAAAATTTGTACAAATAAATGGTTGAAATTTATTGGATATAATAAGATATTATAAATCTGTACAGAAGATTTATTCACCGTAAAATGGCACTAACAACTACAAAAGCTATGTGTGGTCAGAAGCATTAACCAATTAAGAACACGATCACGTTCTGTACAGACTACAGCCACAAGAATGGTCCTTCGTAACACGCGTACTCTACCACCTCAATATTTTAGGGCTCAACGTGCTTGGTTGGTGTGGGCGTGTATAATTGGTTTTTGTTTTCTGGGTTGGAGCAAGATTTTCTTTTTGGTCTCATTTTCTGTCTGTTCTCTGTTCTTGTGGATTTCTTGGCATAAAAGGTGCTACCTTTTCAGTTGAAGAGATATTTTTGGATTGTCGAGAGTGTTATATCAGTTTTCTTTAGCTTCTTGGAGTGAAGGGTCTCAAAGTTTTTCGTTGCTGTGTGAAAGTTGTGAGGTTTTGATACTTCAGTTCCGGAGTTTTTAGGAAGGTTTTCGAGACCATATGTAAGGGGGTGTTTGTTGGTTCCATTTTGTGTGCTTTACGGACCTCCTGACGACGTGCTTTTATCATGGCCACATTAAAAGAGGTTCTACGTGATCCTTGTATATAAATTGTTTGGTTGCTTAACGTTGGAACATAACTTGAGTTCAAGAACTGGCTGGAGCTCCTCAGTTTCTAGATATATAGTTGCAATCATTGATACTTCGAAGTGCTAGATTGTGAACTTGTATGGAGGTCTAGTCTGTCTGTCTTCATTCCAATTGTGAACTTGTAAGGAGGTCTAGTCTGTCTGTCTTCATTCCAAAAGTTCATGGCGTCATTTGTTTCCTTCCAAACGTCACCTTGTTATGTCATAAATTCGGATATTAAGAGTCGGTTTCGAGTTAGAGTTCAAAGTTCAGATGGTGGCGATTCAATGACATTGTCATCTGCTTCTGTTGCGTTGAATGGAAACATTTTCACTGAAGGGAAAGAACAGATCGGAGCAGTACTTACTAATGGAAGTACTGAGGGGAAAAGCAAGAACAGAAATTTGTATGATGGCGGGAATAGCAAGTTTAAGTCTACAGTGAAGACAAAGTTGACAAAAGATGTAGCTTCAGATGAATTGGAGTTCTTGTGGGATGATGGGTATGGAACAAAGTCGGTAAGAGATTATCTTGATGATGCCATGAAGATAATCAAGCCTGATGGAGGACCACCACGGTGGTTTTGCCCAGTTGAGTGCGGACAACCTTTAAGAGATGCTCCATTGCTTCTGTTTTTACCTGGTAATTTATAGCCAAATGATGCTTACAAAACCTAGGAATACGCATCCGGAAATTATTCATGAATGGGATTTCTAAACCTCACCTGTAATTATTTGCTATATAATTTCTTAATGTTCTTGGTCTGTACTTTTAACATTGTGAGTCTGTGAAGTGTTGGAATTGTGGAATCATATTCTTTAGCATTGATGAATGCAGGGCTTGATGGCGTTGGTCTGGGTCTAACTTTGCACCATAAAGCTCTAGGGAAGTAAGTTCAATTACTTTTACCTTCGTTGCAAGCTAGTGGTTAGTTCTGTATAATTAGCTTTCAAACATTCTCAATTCGTGGCATCAAAAGATTGCTAGAGAACCATTATAAGAGTTTTATATGCTTTCGGATGGTGGTTGAAACACCCTCCACTGCTGATGTGTAAAAGAGAAAAATAATAAGTCATTATTACGAAGGTACAGATCTAGACTTCAACTTGTTACAAACAGTTTTAGTAGCTCATATAAAGATAGAATTGAATTGATCTTCAAACTTCTTTTAGGCTCCCCTTCAATTTTTCTCAGTTAAAACTGTTCACTGTTCTTTTGCAAAATACAGGGCTTTTGAAGTTCGGTGCCTTCATATTCCGGTGTTTGATCGAACTCCGTTTGAAGGTATTATATTATGTTAGCCTTTATATATTATGGAATGTATATTTCCGTTCAACTGTATTCTGGCAACCTGTAAATACAGCACGTTGCAAGTAAGATTTCTGTTGTACTGATAAACCATGGGAACTTCTTCTTGCATGAAGGACTGGTGAAATTTGTGGAAGAAACTCTTAGGCTTGAGCATGCCTCATCTCCAAATAAACCAATTTATGTAGTTGGAGACTCCTTTGGAGGATGCCTAGCACTTGCTGTTGCTGCTCGCAATCCTATGATAGATCTCGTGTTGATACTAGCCAATCCAGGTTTGTTTCAACAAATGCAGTCATATGTTAATGAAGAATGCACACAGAAACACTTTAAACTTGATCAACTTCGGATTGTGCTTGGTTTGCGATGTTGTCTGATGTTTTTCCCTTGTACTTTAGCAACATCGTTTGGAAGGTCACAGCTGCAACCCATGTTCCCTATCTTGGAAGCTTTACCAGATGAATTGCATGATGGACTGCCCTATTTTCTTAGCTTTGTCATGGGTACATGTTCATTATCTTTTTTTTTTTTGCTCTTTATTAGGAGGATTGTTCTCTCGTTTCAATTGCAATTTATTGTTCCTCATTCTTTCGAAATCCAATATTTTCTGCTACAATTATTTGAAGTTTGACATCATTTTGCTTCTAAAATGGAAAATGAGTTCTCGAATATGCTAAATTTCCTATTCATCAATCCAGGTAATCCACTGAAGATGGCGACAGTTGACATTGAAAACACACTTCCACCAAGATTACAACTTGAGCGATTGGCTGTCAATCTCACTTCTTTGCTACCTTGTCTTTCGGTAAGAAGTGTCCCAAGTATTTATACTGTTTGTTTCCTGTTGCTTCTTTTATTATGGGCTCCATTATCATTTTACCCTCTTTGCTTCCCATCTTAAAGGGAGATTTTGTTACGAGTAAGTGAAGTTTGCAGATGTGGAAACTATGGAGTCAGTCTTCCTTGTAGTTCTTCTTCTTCTGTGATTATCGTTGACAATTGTTCTCCAGTCATACATTATGTTTGTCTTAGTTGGCATTATTATGTTAAGATATTGAGAACTGATACGAACAAGAAAATTTGTTATATAGCTGTTAATATTTGATGTGAAAGGATTTCTAAAGACAACATTCTGGTATTTTATTGTCATGCACAATGTTGCCATATCTAGGTGTTGAAAATGCAGTTATATTCTTTCTATTCTTTCCTGATGTGAATAGAATAATTTGCCATGTCCATTTCACCTCATATCTACTGATTTTGTTCTCTAGATATATAAGTATTCTTTAGTGGGGCTTTAAACATCCTAAAATGTTGGAATTCTTAGGGTTTGGTAGATATCATCCCAAAGGACACTCTTCTTTGGAAGCTGAAACTCTTAAAATCAGCTGCTGGATATGCTAATTCTCGTCTTCATGCTGTAAGTGCAGAAGTGATAGTACTAGCGAGGTAGCTATTCCTTCTGGACTTCAACATTTCTTCCATTCCTTGTGTATAATGTTGTGTCCCTTTTGGTGCATGTTGATTATTTTTCAGAAGGATTACTAGTGTTGCTATTTCTGTGTGTATGCAGTCATATCAGTGACCATATGACTGCATAGGCACAGGACTTAAATTTTTAAACTTTCCCAAGGTACAGAAAAAGTTGTAGATTTCCTGAGAAAAGGAAAAATAGATGATAAAAGGAATAATCTCACATCTAGGTTACAGATTGTTGGACAATATCTCTGTACTGTTTATATAATCATTTAAGTTTGAATCGAGAACTTTGTTGTAGCAATCAATATTTCTTCAGACTCATAATTTCTTTTGAACGTTGTATGTGAGTCAATTTCTTATTGTTTATCAATATAAATTTGATTGTATATTTCCATTATAGTGGCAGAGATTATATGCTTCCCAGTGAAGAGGAAGCTAAACGCCTTCAAAGTTCACTGCGTAATTGTACAATTCGTAACTTCAAGGAAAATGGGCATACTCTTCTGTTGGTAGGTGAAAATAACAAGAAGCATGTATAAATCTCAAATAGTTGAAATGGTTTGTGTTTCATGCAAGCGTACTTGACTTGTGATACTGATTTTTCTGTGCTGCTTGTAAGTTTAAAGTTATTTAAAGCTGGAGCATTTACAGACATAAAAAGTATGCCGGATTACTTCAATATCAATCAATTCTTTTCCTTACTATGCAAGTCTATTATTTCTACCAGCAACTGTTGGTGCTACCTGTAATGCAGATTAGTGTTTGAGGATAGGGTTTGAGAGAGTAAACATGTTAGTTCATGGTATAGGCTCCTAAAGTTTCCTTTTCCATTTGAAGGGTTTTTCCTTGGGAAACATGGGGTAGGTGATCCCTAGTAGCATCCCAAACAGTAGTTGAATGATGGAGCTTTTAGGAACTTTCAGCCAGGTCCGTGAATATGTTTCATTTGACATCACTTCTGTTCCTTCTAACTTGATTTGATCTCAATCCATATGATAATTAGGTGCTCTTCGAAGTAAACGAGAAAAAATGGTTGAACAATAAAAATGATAAACTTCTGATAGCAAATAGAAAGTTATCTTCTCTAGTTCAACAACTTCCCATGAATGATGGATGGGATTTCCTCTATATAGGTTCCTCTATATTTCCTTCTTGTTGCCCGTCTCTATTAGTAAAGATTGAAAATTGAAGTTGGATTTGCTCTCAAACAATGCACTTCTTAAGCATGAAACTCAAGAAGGCTATGATGCAGAATGCTTATGATATTGCTATATGTCCAATGCTCTTGGTGATGGATTCTTCTTCCTTGAGATGTAAAATGTATTGATTATTCCTTTTGTTTTGTCTGTCAATGTAAAAGTGATTTCATTGAATCTGTCAACGTAAAAGTGATTGCATTGAACATATTTGATCTAATTAAGGCACCTTTCTTTCAGTCATTTGTTGGACAAGTGACATACATCTGTGGCCTTGAACAGTTATTCTTTTTTAATACTTGCAGTATTTATATGTCCGACATTTGTTTCATTTTGCTTTTCCTTCCTGCTTCTCCCCTGCTCCTGCCCTCTCTATTTCTTATCATTTTTGCTTGTTTTGTGATGGTTCAGGAAGATAGCATTAGTTTGCTGACAATTATCAAAGCTACTAACAAATATCGTCGTTCACGGAGGCTTGATTATGTAAGGGACTTTCTACCGCCTAGCATATCAGAATTCAAACGTGCAGCTGATGCAATTGGGTAATGCAATACCTTTATCGCTTCTGGTTTTCAAAGCCTTAGTTCTGACAACTGTAAACATGACTGCTGCATGAAATTTTTTTTAGTTGAAATCTCAAATGGTCTTGACTGTTCTTGCCTCTTGACGAGTGAACCATATGGCCTGGAAGCAAGTTAGTTCTTAAAGTTGTGGTGAACATGAATATTAGGAGGTCCTTCTATTTCCTTGGTTTTTGTTTATCATCTGTTGAGAGTTCATATCCTGTTATTGCAGCATAAAGATGCTTATTTTGACAAGGAATGCTGACTTCTACCATAAAAAATCCTCTCCTCACTTAAATCGAGAAAACTAAAATGAGTTCATCTAGAACCACATCTCTGCGCACCCAATTTGGGATCTGGCTCAATATCAGCGATTGTTGAAGTAGCATCTGATCACATCAAAGAAGTTATTACATTTAGTTCATTTCTATCTGCTGATATTGTTAGTCTATCTGTGGATAAAGCTGACATTAAAATCACATGGATTTCAGGTTATTTCGCTCTGCTGCTAGTTCTGCTATGTTCTCTACCCTCGATGATGGGAAGATAGTGAAAGGCCTTGCTGGGGTTCCTAATGAAGGTCCTGTCTTGATAGTTGGTTACCACATGTTGCTGGGATTTGATGTATTTTCCCTTGTTGAAGAGTTTTTGAGGGAAAAGAGGATAATGATACGTGGCATGACGCATCCTGATGCTCTTCTTGGCAAGTTAGAGAATTTATCTGGTGAATTTTCTGTGATGGATTGGATCAAAGTGATGGGTGCAGTCCCAGTCACAGCTAGCAATCTTTTCAAATTGCTTTCCACAGGATCACATGTTCTTCTTTACCCTGGAGGTGCACGAGAGGCTCTTCATTACAAAGTGCGTAAAGTCTTATTTCTATGTTGATTTAATTGAAAAGCTAAGCATCCTATTTTTGACGAGGTTCCATTTTCAGTCATCATCTATATGCTCAATTTATAGTCTAAAGATTGAAAAGAAAATAATCACCCGTATCTGTTGCCGTCTTCCCTCTTTCCTATCATAATTCTTGTTGCTTCCTCAACGGATTCAGTGAGGATGTCAGTTATCTGCTGAACTCAAATGAGCAATGTAGTCTGTTAGGAAGGAAATTATCAGTGAGGAACTTACTTTAAACCTCTATGCTTCCTCATTTACAACGACAACTCATATTGAACAATTATTATACTGCAAAAGATAAAAATATACCTAGTGAAATATAGCCCTTGCTGAGTCAAGTTTTTACTCTTTTCCTTCGATTTTGTACAAGTTTTTTGGTCCTGATGCTTGATTTCCAGGGTGAAGAATATAAAGTCATTTGGCCTGATCAACAAGAATTTGTAAGAATGGCAGCAAGGTTTGGGGCTACCATTGTACCCTTTGGAGCTGTGGGAGAAGACGACATTGTGGAAGTAAGCTTGTGCACTTATTTGCGTCTGAAAGTTCTCTGATAAATTTGGTTGGCAGATGCTTGTTCCTTTACTTTTTCTGCATTTATAATTCTGCACGGATAACGAAGTAAATTGTATGTAATTGAACAGCCTATTAATTTTACTTCCGAAAATGGAATAGAATATGTAGAAGAGAACATTTTGCATTTCATTTTAGAGATGTTTTATTGACCTCTATGGTTAAATACAATTTTCACTGGCTAAAGTATCTTATATCCTTGGCATAAGTTAAGGATCAAATTTTAATGTAAAGCATGGTACTTCCCCTCCCCAATCTCTCTGTCTTGCTTGTTTGACTTGTGTTTTGATTATATTTGTGTGCCATATAGAGTTTTCTGATTTCTGTCATCTACAAATGGCAGTATGTTCTTGATTACAATGATCTCATGTCAGTCCCTGTGGTTAGTGACTATGTCAGGGAGGCTAACCTCCTACCGACAAAAATAAGGTGATTACTTCCCTGAAACCATCACTTGCTTCTAGGAACTAATCCGGTCTTGACAACTCAACATTCTTGCTACTTTTGACACTTCTTTGTTGGCCATTGTTGAGGTCTGATTACAGGGATGAAACTAAAGGTGAGGTTGCCAACCAGCAACTGTTCTTTCCAGTGATGTTGCCGAAGTTACCTGGGCGCTTCTATTATCTGTTTGGAAAGCCTATAAGAACGAAGGGAAAAGAAGAGTTACTGCAAGACAAAGAACAGGCAAAGCAGTTCTACTTGCAGATAAAATCCGAAGTTAATCACAATTTGGCCTATTTACTGAAAAAGCGAGAAGAGGATCCTTACAGGAATATCATTGATAGAACAGTATTCCGAGCATTACAGTCTCCATTGCATGAAATTCCAGCATTTGACCCATAACGAATAGGCTAAGACAAGGTGCTTACCGGTCTTCATATTTTGTAAATCCATTTTTAAATTGAGACAGCATGCAGGACATCTGAACAATGCTGCAGAAATACATTTTGTAAATCATAGAATTCATTGGAAGAAAAAATGTCCAGTGAAATCATTTTTCAGTTGTTAATTCATTGGAAGAAAAAATGTCCAGTGAAATCATTTTTCAGTTGTTAATCATGTAAGCAGTGTACTTAGTGAAGCTAAAAGTGCTTAATCTTCAGTTTTAGAAAGCAAATAATCCGTTGAACTGGTCCAACAGAGCATCAACATGAACTTGTACTCATCTGCAAATCCTGATTTATCTTCAGGTTTTAAAAAGTTGGCTTGGTAACACTATGTTCATGGGCAGGACAGCCAACCAAATACAATGGTACGGATGGCATTCAAGTGGGAATTATATATATATATATGTATGTATGTATGTATGTATGTATGTATGTTACTAGATAAATATCAACAATTATCAGCTGTTTTTCCTTGACTAGCTGAACAACAATTTAAAGAAGGGATGGCGATAGAGGTGCTGCTATAGTGTTAAAAGCATGTTCATTGGGAGTTGCAACAATTCTGTTATAAGAAAAATTGGTGACTGGACTGATGGGATGGGAGCTTGAATTTTGAAGTTCCTATTCCCTGTAACTAACTAGTGCCTTCAGGGGCTACAATTTCTCAACAACACCAAGTGCTTGAAACCATTCTCACTCCTTGCCGATGTGAGATAGATGGAACTCAGAGATATCATTACTATAAAGTGCTTGGGTTTTGCTTTCTGAAATGTCTTTTTGAGTGCGTGTTCTTATGGATGTATGGCATTAAAAGTGTGACTTCCTTTCAGTTAGAGCCAACTCCGCAACGTTGTTGAGTGTTTCATTGGCTTTCTGATTGCATGGTAGTTGTAGTCTTTCAGTTTCTAGCTACTTCTACTTGCAAGAAGGTCTTGTTAGTTCAGTTTAAATTCCTATCAGGACATTCCAACATGCCAAAGGAGGTTCTAAGTTATCCTGGAATATCAGTTGTGTGAATGTTTAGATAACCACCCTCCTGCATTTTTGGAATGTGCAATTACTTTGACCTAAGTTTCTCAACATATAATCACTGAAAATCCATTACGGTAATCCTACTGCAAACCTGTATAAGGATCTGAATTCTCAACCATCACATTTCCAAAATTCATGGCTTCTTTTGTTACTTCCCACCAATCGCCTTGTTACCTTACAAGTTCAAAACAGAACAAGATTCAGTTTCGAGTCAGAGTTGAGTGTTCAGGCGGTAGTGATTCAAAGGCATTGTCTTCGGATTGTCTTGCCATAAATGAGACTTCAAAGTCAAGGGTTGAGGAAAGGTTGATTAAAGATGTAATTTCAAAAGATTTGAAGCCACTGTGGGATGATGGGTATGGGACCAAAACCATAAAAGATTATCTTGAAGGAGCCATGGACATTATTAGGCCTGATGGAGGACCTCCCCGGTGGTTTTGCCCAGTTGAGTGCGGACAACCTGTCAAAGATGCTCCACTACTTCTGTTTTTGCCTGGTAAATAATACCAATCATGGTTAGGAGATTTTCTAGCTTATGAAATTCTCCAGACTTGCTTGCTCAACAATAAATCTTTTAAGATAGAATCACTTGATTCAAGTATTGATTGATTGCAGGGATTGACGGTGTTGGTTTGAGCCTTTGTTTGCACCATAAAGCTTTAGGGAAGTAAGTTCGGACTATTTATTCCTTCCCTTACGAGCATGCAAGTATTAGTCCCTAGTTCTGAAAATTTAGCTAATTGATGGTAGCAAGATAATACCTGAAATCATGACACCTGACGAATTCTTGCCAGAGTTTAACTTTTGTAGACTCTTCTTATGGGAAATACAGGGTATTTGAAGTTCAGAGCCTTCATATTCCGGTGTATGATCAAACTCCGTTTGAAGGTAGTTTATGACATGAAAATGTCGAAAAGCAGTTTTGATATCACCAATATTTACTTGTAGGCACTTCCAAATTTAGATAGTCTCAACTAATTGATAATGACTTGCAGTTATACTTTCTGTTGCTGATAAACCATGGGAATTTCTTCTTGCATAAAGGACTGTTGAAACTTGTG
>JAOTAZ010000003.1:26178985-26189260 GCA_025629785.1 Erythroxylum oxycarpum
ATGACTTGCAGTTATACTTTCTGTTGCTGATAAACCATGGGAATTTCTTCTTGCATAAAGGACTGTTGAAACTTGTGGAAGAAACTGTGAGACTCGACACTCGAGCATGGTCTCTGACGAGGCCTTTTTATTTTGTGTTCATTGATGATTCTGAATACTCTATTTCTGCCATTTCCTGATTTCCTCTTTATTGCATACTGGTCGATGGGTTCACTAAAGTTCCTTTCTTTCTTTCCTTCCTTCCTTCCTTTTCGTGACTTGATCATTACCTTTTCGCTTCCTCACATATCTGGTCGTTGCATTGATTGGCAATAAACAGATACATTGCTCCGGAGCAAGTGCCAGTTCAGTACGGTGGACTAAGCAGGGAGGGAGAACAAGAATTTGCTATCTCCGACGCTGCCACGGTAGTCACTATCAAGCCAGCCTCTAAACATACTGTAGAGTTCTCCATCTCCGAGGTCCGCATCAAACATATTTTGATTCAAAAAGATTTGATCCTTCCTAAATTTACAGTTTCTTTACCTATATAATTGATTCTAATTGAGATCTTGTGTTGGTACTAGTCAATCCAGGTCTGTCTTAATATCTGTTAATTTCTGTCATTTACTTGGACTTAGAGGTGTTCTGACGTAATTGGTATTGTTCTTCTTAGCAACGTCATTTGGCAGGTCACAACTACAACCCCTGGTCCCTATTTTGGAGGATTTACCTGATAACTTGTATAGTCTTCTTGGCTTTGTCACTGGTGCGTGATTGTTGTGTTTCTTGTATTATTACTTCCATTAATTGTTTGACCTGCAATTACTTTCATATTACAACATATTGATCATGGTATCTTTATGATCTGTTCTGCAAAAAGTTTCAAGTTTCAACAATTCTCTTTAAATGCTAATTTAAATATTCATCAAACCAGGTAATCCCCTGAAGATAGCAACGGTTGACATTCAAAACACACTTCCCCCAAGATTACAACTTGAGAAATTAGTTGGCAATCTCACTTATCTGCGAACTTCTCCTATTGTAAGAAGTTTACCTGCACTGCATTACCTGAAATTTATATGTTCACTGTGGACTCATTTTCATAGTGTTTTGGCTTATTTTCCATCAATAATGGTACTAAAAATGCTTGATTTCTCAGGGTTTAGCTGATATAATTCCAAAAGCCACTATTCCTTGGAAACTCAAAATGCTGAAATCAGCTGCTCGATGTGCTAATTCCCGTCTGCATGCTGTAAATGCCGAAGTGCTACTACTGGCTAGGTAATTACTTTCCCTGTGCAAAATGTTGTCTCTTTCTACCAGGATTAAGTAGTTATTGCTGGTTATGATCGTATGGAAACAAACAATTCCTTATACTTACTGTTTATATATTAAATTTTGATAGAATATTTCCATTCTAGTGGCAGGGACGCCATGCTTCCTAGCGCAAAGGAAGCTAAACGTCTTAAAAATTCACTACGGAATTGCACAGTTCGTTACTTCAGGAATAATGGGCATGCCCTTTTGTTGGTAGGTGAAGATAACACACAAATTAGTGAAATTCATTAGTGTTTCATGCATGCATTCCTGACTTGTGACATTGATTTTGCTGCACTGCTATGATATTTCAAAGTTATTCAAAGTTGCATAAATTCTTTCAAGGATTTCATCAATCTGTCAATCCTTTGTTTATTTCTTGTTTGAAGTCTTTACATTTCTACCGACACCTTTTGCTGCTATCTATCATGGTAGATTATCTCTAGGCTTCTAAAGTTTGGAATCCATTTCAATATTACTGCCCTTTGAACATGTACTGTTTTGTGAAACTTTGTGTTCAATGTAAATTGCCAGACACTTATTCCATTTTGCCTTTCCCTCCTCCTCCACCAGGTCTCTCTATTACATTATTCTTGTGTATGATGGTACAGGAAGATAGCGTCGGTTTGCTGGCAATTATCAAAGGTACCAGAAAATACCGTCGTTCGCGGACTTTCGATTATGTCTCGGACTTTGTGCCACCAAGCATGTCAGAGTTCAAACGTGGACTTGATATAATTGGGTAATACAACAGTGTATGTTAATACCTTCCTACCAGGAAGTTACCTTTCTAACTAATCTTTTGATCTATACTTAATACTAAAATTTGCGCTTAGAGATGGAAACATGATGCTACATATCTCTTGTCAAGCATCATCATTTGTTGGTCAGAGAGTTCAAAGTGAAGTGATTGTTTTGAAATTGCCAAATTTCTATCTTCGTACCTCACCCCCTCTCCTGGCTAAAAACTTGGTTCTCACAACTATGTACAGGATTGCTGCAACAGACATATTCATTGAAATCTTACTGATCTTGATTTATTCTTACCCTCTGCTTCAGTAGTTTGAGGATCTTCTGGGTTCCACTTTTGTGGAAAACCACAGCTACGTGCTGTGATGTGGCTGGATGTCAGTTTACCATTTTCTTGAAGCAGTGGCCCGTCACATTAAAGAATTTGTTACAATTTTATTTTTTTCTATGCTGATATTGTATGTTTATTAGTATCTGAAAGACTGAAACTGATATTACATTCACTTGGAAGTTCAGGCCGTTACGCTCTGCTGTTGGTTCTGTTATGTTCTCGACCTTGGAGGACGGGAAGATAGTAAAGGGTCTCGGTGGGGTTCCTGGTGAAGGTCCTGTGGTGATAGTTGGTTATCACATGTTGCTGGGAATGGAAGTTTTTCCCCTTGGCGAAGCATTCTTGAGGGAAAAGAACATAATGATAAGAGGTTTGGCACATCCGGAACTGTTCACCAGAAGGTATGAGAAATATTTTAGTCATTTCTCCGTGCTTGACTGGCTCAGAGTAATGGGTGCAGTACCAGTCACAGCAAGCAATCTTTTCAAATTGCTTTCCAAGAAATCGCATGTGCTGCTTTATCCTGGAGGTGCACGCGAGGCTCTTCATTACAAGGTGCACAAAATCCTTATATCATGTTGGTTAACTTTGAAAGTGAATCATCCTATGATTGTAGAAGTGTCACGTTTTCCAACCATTACATATCTGATGTTTTGACAATCTGGATGTTTACAAGTTGATCAAACAGTGCAACAAGTTTGATTCTCTATGCTTCTGTTCTGTTATTTCCAGGGTGAAGAATATAAGGTCACTTGGCCTGATCAGCAAGAATTTGTAAGAATAGCAGCAAGGTTTGGGGCCACCATTATCCCATTTGGAGCTGTAGGAGAAGATGATATTATGAAAGTAAGCAGAATTACTTTTCTTCATTTATCATGGAGGGTATTTTTGTATGACACTCCTCGTAACATTTTCTCATTGCTGTTATCTACAACTGGCAGATGGTCCTTGACGGCCGGGAACTGATGAAAATCCCCATGGTTGGTAATTTAATTAGAGAAGTCAGGAGGGATATTGTGAAAGCCAGGTAATCACTCCCCTGAAACATTTATCGTTTTTCAGTAATAAAATGCAAGTCCAACTTGCAACTTCCATAGTTTTATGTTGACAAATGTTGTTGTCTGATTATAGAGATGAGAGCAAAGGCGAGGTTGCCAACCCAGAACTGTTTGTCCCAGCGGTGTTGCCAAAGTTACCTGGCCGCTACTATTTTTTGTTTGGAAAGTCAATAGAAACAAAGGGAAGGGAAAAGATATTGCAAGACAAAGAACAGGCAGGCCAGTTGTACAAGCAGATAAAATCTGAAATTGAATGCAATATAGACTACCTACTGAAAAAGAGAAAAGAGGATCCTTACAGGAATTCCATTGACAGAAGAGTATACCAAGCATTACATTCTCCACTCCATGAAATTCCAGCATTTGATCCTTAAAAGATTTGGCCATACAAGGCACTTGCAGGCCTTGTATTCTCTGAACATTCGTTCTTTCACTGGGAAATGCTTGTACAGAAAAATAAGGCACACGTGCAGGACATATGAACTTTGATGCAAGAATGCATTTTGCTAGTTAAAATTTTTTTGCAAGAAACAAAATCTAGAATGAAAATTCGATTCATAATGATGTAATTTGATGTGCTACTAACCAAGGACCTGATAGTTTAGACAAATGAAAAATGTAGAAAGCGAAGCAAAATTCTGCTTAATATTCAGTTTCAGAAGCCATGCAATCTTGTTTTCAGGATCAAGAAACCAATTGAAATGAACTAACAAAGTATCCTTATGAACTTATATATGCCCATCTGCAATTCCTGATCTATTTTAAGGTCCGAAAGGATTGCTTGATAATATCAATGCACATGGGTATTCATGAACATTGGTACAAATGGCACTGGAGTTTGGAAACATATGTGCAACTAGTTGAACATTCGTAGCAACCCAACATTGTATAAGCTGCCAGCAATTTGTGTCCTTGTTATCGTCTTTATATATTCGTCAAAATACAAAGAACAAGACTATAGACTTGTCTGACCAGATACTGTACTGACAAAACCTGGAAAGGATGATTCGGCGACCCACTGAGCAAAAGAAGAAAAAAGGCCTGTCGTCTTCTATGGCAACGTACTCATTTGTCATTCTTCTGTCAGCTGAAAACATGGTCATTGGACTGATGACCTCTTATTTGAGTGGTTGTTTCCTGAAACGTTTGTTTACTCGAGGAAAGTCACCTCTTCATCAAGTTTTGAAATCGTGAACTTACAATATGAGTTGGCTTGTTTTGGAGAGTAAGTCACTTGATAATTTTTCTTCGAAAACTTATTGGTCACAGTGGATCGTTTTAGACAGATATCCTCAACCTTCTCCAAGCACCCACGCAGAATTTAAGCCTGATGGATGAGAATGAGGAGTTACTTTTTCCTCATTTGACGCAAGTTCTTAGCCGTATTAGATAGGATTCTGAAGATGTTGGTCCTTTACACCAACTTTCTTTTGCTTACTGGGTTTGGTTGAAATCTAATTTTGGTTCATATTCTATTCTTATGGACTTGTGGCATAAAAGGTGTGATCTTTTTTCAGTTAGAGAGATTTCTGATACTCAAAGAGTGTTTTAATAGCTTTCTTTAACTGAATGGGGTGCTTTTTGTAGTTGTAATCTTTTAAGGTTTTAGACTGTATTCTTCTCAATATATAGTTGCTAAAATCAATGAGTATTCCTAGTGTAGTACTGCGAACTCCACACCTGAATAGGGGTCTGAACTTTCAGCTATTATTTCTAAAAGACATGACATCATTTGCTAATTTCTGCATATTTCCCTATCGTGTTAGAAATTGGACGATTAAGACTCAGTTTCAAGTCAGAGTTCAACGTTCAAATGGAAGTGATTCAATGGTATCCTCATCTGATTCTCTTGTTCCTGGAGAGAGAGAAAAGAACGGGAAGTTTACAAACGGAGGCACTGGAGAGAAAGTGAAGAGTAGAACTGTGTTCGAGGGCGAAAATGGGACTTCAAAGTCAAGGGTTGAGGAAAAGTTGATAAAAGATGCAATTACTGAAGAGTTGGAAGCACTGTGGGATGATGGTTATGGGACCAAAACAATAAAGGATTGTCTTGAAGGAGCCAAGGAGCTTATTAAGCATGATGGAGGACCCCCCAGGTGGTTTTGCCCAGTTGAGTGTGGACAACCTCAGAAAGATTCTCCATTACTTTTGTTTTTGCCTGGTAAATAAGACCAATCATGATTACAAGATGTAGGAATAAGGATCATATAACTCTCAGAGGATAGACTTTGTAATTGAGATATTTGCTTAATAATTTATCTTTTAACATTTATGATCTGTACTTTCATCATTCCAAGTCCAAGAAATCAGTGACCTCACATTTACTCTGTTGTTTGCTATGCAGGAATTGATGGCATAGGTTTCAGCCTTTCTTTGCACCATAAAGCTCTAGGAAAGTAAGTTCAATTCTTTGCAAGTTCATTCACAAGCATGCATGCACTAACCATGCATGTTTCTTTAATTTCAGTTGATAACAACAAATTATTTCTCAAACCAAATTGTAATACCTGAAATCATGCATCATGAATTCCTGATCAGTTGAACTTTTTCCACTGTTCTTATGGGAATCACAGAGCATTTGAAGTTCGAATCCTTCACATTCCAGTGTATGATCAAACTCCATTTGAAGGTATGTTCTGACAGCCTAAAATATGGTGAATATTTTCAAGTTCACATCTGCTTACAAATGGAAACACTTGATTGGCAATTTTGGTTGTGATGATAATCCAAACCTAGATCCAGTATACTTCCAACTAATTGGTACATGACGTAATAATTGTGCTTAATGTGCTAACTTGATGATTAGATCTTGTCTTGTTGATAAACTCACGGGAGGGAATTTATTCTTGCATAAAGCACTGGTGAAACTTGTTGGAGAAAGTGTTAGGAGTGTATATGTCTCATCTCCACCCAAGCCAATTTATCTAGTTGGAGAATCATTTGGAGGGTGCCTAGCTCTTGCAGTCGCTGCTTGCAACCCTGATATAGATCTTGTCCTGGTACTAGCCAATCCAGGTCTGCCTCAATATATGCAGTCATTTGTTCACGAAGAATGTATGTCATTTAGCTTGTTCTGACGTAATTGTCCTTGTCTTTTAGCAACATCATTTGGCAGGTCACAACTGCAACCTTTGTTCCCTCTCTTGAAGGCCTTACCATATGAATCATATAGAAGAAGATTACCCTATTTTCTTGGCTTTGTTTTGGGTACATGATCTCTGTCTTGTTTTATGACTTCCATTATTTATTTACTATGGAATTAGTTTAATCCTCATGCAGACCATTGCAGTTTCAAAAATTCTCTGATATGCTAATTTAAACATTCATGAAACCAGGAAATCTGCCGAAGATAGCAACGGCCGGCATTGAGAATAAAGTTCCTCTGAGATTACAACTTGAGCAATTAGCTGGCAATCTTACTCATTTTCTATCCTCTCTTGGAGTAAGAAATTTCTTGGCATTGCCTAAAACTTACTCGCTTTTGCTTCCCATCAATAGGGAGGGGGATTTTGATGTCATTGCAGCTATAAGCAAAAGGGATTGTTATGTTTTTGAGGCGGCATAGAACCCTTTCTTCATCCAAGTAATCAGTTAATCGATCGATCAATCAATGGCATAGGCTCAAATTTTGATTTTGTACACATTCTTAACTATGGTAAACAATTTCATGCATGGAATGTTGAGAGTATTGTGACTTTTGTCAAGTGCATTGAATTTTCTACAGTTTACTCAGAAATGAACAAGTGCTCAATTGCTCCAAAAATAAAAGTTGGTAGCTGAAGAGAGAAGTTTGACCTGAGCATTGGGCAAAATGATTCATTCCCATTTGAAAATACTATGTCATGTAAATGTACAGATTATTTATTTGTGGGGCTATGCACGTCTTATGTTTTTGAGTTCGCAGGTCTTAGTAGATATATTTCCAAAGGACACTCTTCTGTGGAAACTGAAATTGTTGAAATCAGCTGCTGGATATGCTAATTCCCGTCTTCACGCTGTAAATGCCGAGGTGTTGGTACTGGCTAGGTAATTATTCACCCTAAAATTGAATCTTTCGTCGTATTAACTGTGTATTACGTCTTCTCTACTGTTGTTGCATGTTGATGTTTTCTACAAGGATTTGCAGTTGGTGCATTTCAGTTTACGATATAGGGACAGTTCCGTATGTTTATTATCAGTGTATTAAATTGACTGAATATTTCCATTCTAGTGGCAGGGACCGTATGCTTCCAAGTGCTGAGGAAGCTAAACGACTTAAAAGGACACTACGGAATTGCACAATTCGTTACTTCAAGCATAATGGGCATACCCTTTTGTTGGTAGGTGAAACTTTTCCGTGCATTCATGGCTATCAAATTGTGAGATTCATTAGTGTTTTTACATGTGCCATTGATTTTGCTGCACCGCTATGAAGTTTTAAAGTTATTTGAAGAAAAAAATGGAGCATCTTCTCACATCATAACTTTTCAGGAGATCTCTCAATCTACTGTTTATTCCTTATTTGAAGTCATGCATTTCTACTGACAAGACTTGCTGCTATCCATCGTGTAGATTAGTGAGGAGAAGGTGTGGGATTGGAGGCAAGAACATTAACGCTCTAGGATTCTAAACTTTTGTTTTCCCTTGACATGAACATGTGCTATTTTGTCTGGAATTTGTTTCATTTTGCTTTTCCTCCTCCTTGTCCTTCCTGCTTCCCCATTTCTATCTATTGCTTCTACTTGCTATGGTGGTATAGGAAGATGGCGTCAGTTTGTTGTCAATTATTAAAGGTATCAGAAAATATCGTCGTTCGCGAAGAATTGATTATGTCTCAGACTTCTTGCCACCTAGCATGTCAGAATTCAGAAGTATGCTTGATATAACGGGGTAATACAACAATGCAATTTGTTATGAATACCTTCCTAGTAGGCAGTTCTTCAAGCTGATAGTATAAGAACATTAATATCAGGTTATTTCGCTCTGCTGTTGGTTCTGTGGTTTTCTCTACATTGGATAGCGGGAAGATAGTGAAAGGACTTGGTGGGGTTCCCAATGAAGGTCCTGTAGTGATAGTTGGTAACCATATGTTGGTGGGACTTGAAGTTGTTTCCCTTGGGGAAGAATTTTTGAGGGAAAAGAACATAATGATTAGAGGTTTGTCACATCCGGAGCTGTTTAGCAGAAGGGTTCAGGATTTTTTTGGTGACATTTCCACGGTTAATTGGCTCAGATTAACGGGTGTAGTACCAGTCAATGGAACCAATTTCTTCAGATTGCTTTCCACAAAATCTTATGTGCTTCTTCATCCTGGAGGTGCACGAGAGGCTCTTCACTTCAAAGTGAGAAAACATTGTTTCAGTTGATAAACTTGAAAACTAGCCATCCCATGTTTGTACTTAATTTGGTTGCCTTTTGCTTCTGCTATTTCCAGGGTGAAGAACATAAGCTCATTTGGCCGGATGAACCAGAATTTGTGAGAATGGCAGCAAGGTTTGGGGCCACCATTGTTCCATTTGGGGCTGTAGGAGAAGATGATTTTTTTCAAGTAAGCTGAAGCACCTAATTTGCATTTAATCATGAATTTTTTGCTAATATCCAATTGGAGATAGTGATTTTATATTGCTCCTCGTAACTATTCTGTCATTGCTGAGCTGCTATCTGCATCTGGCAGATGATCCTAGATGGCCGTGATATGAAGCAGATCCCTGTGGTTAGTGACTTCCTCAGAGAAATCAGGCAGAGTGCTGTGAAAGTGAGGTGACTACTGCTCCATTAACAACTACATTAACAATTACTCCATAACCTTACTGTTTCTAATAAGAAAACCTGATATCTACTCAACAAACATGCTCATAGTTTATATATATATATGTTTATTGAAGGGACAGGAGTAAAGGTGAGGTTGCCAACCCAGGAACATTACTCCCAGTGGTGTTGCCAAAGTTGCCTGGCCGCTTATATTATCTGCTTGGGAAGCCTATAAGAACAAAGGGCAGAGAAGAGATGCTGCAAGACAAAGAACAGGCAAAGCAATTGTACATGCACATTAAATCTCAAGTTGAAAGCAACATAGACTACCTACTGCAAAAGCGAAAAGAGGATCCTTACAGGAATGTCTTTGACAGAATAATATATCAAGCATTAAATTCTCCAATCCATGAAATTCCATCATTTGACCCTTAAACAACAAATATTTTATGTACTTGCAAACCAATAATTTTGGTGTTATCTAAATCTACATTTATATAATTAGTTCACTTAGTGTGGATATCCTTTTAAAAAATTAATCAGATTATTATATATAATATTCCTTTAGAATTATTAATATAATTTATTTTGTAAAAATGATATTGAAACATTCAAAATGATTGTTTGTTTAGGTACACAATCAATTGGAGATTGATAAACTGAAGTAAACATGTGTACGAAGCCTTGAATCTTAAGGATAGGCAGAAATAAAAGTTATAGATGAGGAACAGATAATAAGGTAACTCGATTAAGATATATATTATTGTAATCCTTTTTCATGAAAATAAAACAAAAAGTAGAATATCAGTCTTACCTTGCTTTCCATCCATTAATGGATTCCACCTATAAATATTTTCACACTTTTAAGGAAGCAAAATCATTTTTGAGTTTTGAATTCTCCCATGGTCATTTGTATTATTCAGTAACATAAACATATAAATTCCAAAAACATAAACATATAAATAAATGTTACAAGTATATAGTTAATTGTATTTTAAGTTTGTAGTTATTAAGTATTTGACTGCTAACAATAAGTGGTATGAGTTTAATGCAATTCTAATGACCTTTTATTGTTAATTAATTAATAATAACATTATATAAGTATAA
>JAOTAZ010000003.1:26310220-26323739 GCA_025629785.1 Erythroxylum oxycarpum
GAATGGAAAAATAATCTATTTAGCCTCCACATTGTATAATTTCTACGTACAAAATTCAACTATTATGCACTGAAACACGATTAAAGGTGGAAGGAATTGAAGGCAAAAAATGCACCCAAATTGTGAACTCATTACCCAGTTCTCCTTTCATACTTCTCTTTTTTCTTCAGTCCCAACTTATCGTAGCAAAAGCATTGACAATGTTGTCATGGTTATTGGGCTTAATTACCATGTGTAAAGTTTTAAAGCAATTTAGAAAAAAAAAATACCTTGCATAATCTTTAACTAGATGGAGAAAAATTTCTGCTTCAAGGTCTTCAGTTGACAATTTGCTTGCGCAAGGAACTTCTAACTTTTTTCTAACAGCAAGTAACACATTTCTATATGAAGGTCTCCAACCCCTAACACAACCAGATCAAGGTAAAAAAAAAAAGACCAGTTAAACATCAAAAAACATCAATGTTAAAGATTAATCAAGAAGCTTCAAGAATGTAACATTTAAACATACACAATATTCCATAGATGGCAATTATCTCAGTTAATTCCCTCTACGTTTAATAACTACCAGAAAACTAACTGACTAATATGCAGGGCTAATCATGACAACTCATTGTATTTGAATACTAACAAATGACAATCTTTCCACTGCCAAGTAAATTTTAACCTTAATGCAGACCGGGCATCCGCAGCTAGGTACAAGAATCTCGACTCAAGTGCAACAATAAAATTGTCTCGCTCTTCCAGGTCTTGTTCAATCATGGGGTAATCCAAGTCAGAACTGCTCGTCATGGACTTGAGTAAAGGACTGAAGTAACTGAAGATAAAAAATAATTCGGAACAAAACATATATTGACATGGACTCGTCTCTTAAAGAAAAAAACTCACAGGAAACATGAAATCAGAATTAATAGGTAAAACAAAACCTAGCGCCAAATAAGATTTTCTTCAGTTCATACAACTCCGAGTCTGTGGCCAATTCAAGCACCGAGCGAAGGTCAGGATCATACTCACCTGCAAGTAAATATGATAGAGACAAACAGCTAAGAAAAAAAAATATAAATATAAATGGAAAAGGGGGAGAAAGAGACAGAGAGAGAGCCTCGGTCTTTGGTTGAAATGGCAGCACGACTACAACGGACGATGCCAAAAGTGGAACTCGTGGTTGTGGATAGCGAGTCATGCCGCTGCGAGATAGCAATAAATGTAGTTTGGTTAGTAAGAAATAAAGTAGAACTGGAAATAAATAAGAATAGTAGCGTGATATGGTGGCTTTACAAAGGGTAAAGAGAGCTTGCAGGAGATAGGGCTGATGAGAAAAGTGGAGAACAGAGCACCAGTTGACATGTCGCCCACAAACAGTTAGGTTACTCTTAACACCCACTCATTTTTGCACTTCCAAGTTCGCCCTGCGCCTAGTTTTGTCCGGAAATATTTACAAAACAACATAGTTTTAACCCAGAACTTCGGAAAAACTTGTAAATGATAAAGGCGATAGTCAAGTTGAAGATATATTTACGTAATGGAATTAAATATATTATTATTTTATTATTTAAGATGAAGTTAATAGTATACGATAAAATGCGATAAAAGAAAATTTATATTACTATCTTATTTCATTCTGATAAGCCTATGAAGGTATATGGGAGGAGGAATAAAAAGTCCAATTCAGTCACGAGTGATCCAACCTTCAGCCTACCTACTGAAGATCCAGCTAAGGCAACTTGATGCCAAGGAAATAGAATAATTTTAAACGCTTTCAATAAGGTTACGAGATGTTAGTTTGTTATAACAATATTCCACGTAATCATTCATGCCTATCATAGGAGGGTCAGTTTGTTATAAAGCTAGTTACCTTTAAATAGGACCGTGAGGGAATAGAAGGGATATCTTTTCCTGGGTATTCAAATTGTAATCGTGCCTTTGAGGAGAGCATTGGGTTGGAGAAACGTTGCACCTTATAATAGCAGTTGATACTTTTCCCTTTTTTTTTGTCATAGTGAATATACTATCAATCTTATTCAATCCACTTCATCCTTTTTGCTATGTTCTTTTGTCATTACTATTTGATTGAATCCGAGTTCCATCATTTTGGTATCAAAGCCCAACATCCTTGGAAAATCACATGCCCATCAGAATGGAATCCCGCTTAGAGCAAGCTGATGTCACAGACCTGAAATCAGAAATGTTGGAAATTAAACAGACACTTCTTTCAATGGCCAGGCAATTCGAAACCTTCATGAAAAATCCTCAAATGGGTTTACACCAGGGAGAGACCAGTTTCCAACCAAACCAAGGAAACCCACAAACTTCCGAACCAAACAACAGCACCACCCAAACACAACCACAAACAACCGACACAACTAAGTCACCTGATAATGAGTCTAGAAATCAGCACCCCCATAATACCCAAACTTGGGACAAAGAAAGGCTCCCAAGGAAGCTAGAATTACCAATTTTTGGAGGCACAAACCCAGATGCATGGATTTTCCGCGCCGAGAGGTATTTCACTCTTAATCGTTTGATTGAAATTGAGAAGATTGAAGCAGCAGGAATTTGTTTTGAAGGGGAGGCGCAATCCTGGCTTAGATTTGAAGAGAGGAGTATGTCTTTTACTTCTTGGGACCAGTTGAAGACACAAATGCTTCGGCGTTTCCTTGGACCGCAGGAAGGGACGTCGTTGCACCGATTGTTTGCGGCAAAGCAGGAGGGGACGGTGGCTGAGTACAGAGCTCATTTCAAGCTACTGGCGGCTTCGGTAGGAGAGCTCGATGAATCCACCCTCACAACTGTTTTTGTGAATGGGTTGGAGGACAAAATAAGGGCAGAAGTTTTTCTCTTAAGTCCTACAGGTCTTAAAAACACGATAGAGGTGGCTACCAGCATTGAGTTAAAAAATCAGTCTCTCATTAATCCCAGAAGTGTGGGCTTTACAAAGAATGTCAACGCAGCCTCATCTTGGTCAGATTCAAAAACAGTCACTTGGACACCCACTCGGGGACCCAAATCCAATACCCAACCCACTACCATTCAAAACAAAATCCAAACGCACTACAACATACCCAACAACAACAAAGCCACCATTTCTTCCCATGGCTCTACAACCAACGGAAGTACCCAACCAAACACTTACAACCAAAACCAAACCTACAGTTGCTTCAAAAGGTTAACGGCGTCAAACGTTCAGGCCAGAAGGGAGAAGGGTCTTTGTTATCGATGTGAGCGATGGCATGTTGGACATAAGTGTCCCAACAAAGAGTTACAGATACTCTTAGTCAATGAAGAGTCGGAGGATTGCGCACCATCACTGGAATTTGAGGACTCCTTCAGTCCAATTGAGGAGGTTGAGTTATCTATTAACGCCGTAGTGGGACTCTCAGAACCACAAACTATGAGGATTAAAGATATGATGGGAGGGATGGATGTAATTGTGTTGATCGATTGTGGAGCAACCCACAACTTCAAATTGGAAAAACCTCACTATGAAGTTTGAAATGGGAAAGGATACAGTTACATTAAAAGGAGACCCAGGTCTATGCCGCACAGCGGTTTCACTCAAGACAATGTTGAAAGAGGTGCGTGAAGAAAAAGCTGGGTTTGTAGTGGAGCTTCTATCATTGGAAACTCAGAAAGAGAGGACTGAGGAAATACCTCCAGAAGTGGTAGTAGTATTGGAGGAGTTCAGTGGGACATTTCAGCAACCAAGCGGCTTACCTCCAAGGAGAGGACAGGACCACGTTGCTACTTGGGAAAAAGCTGCTGATATAGACTTGCAATTTCCAAATTTCCAACTTGTGGACAAGGTGAGTTTAATTGGGGGAAGTAATGATAGGCCTTTGAAGGTGCATGGGAAGAGGAAGAAGAAGTCCAATTCAATCACGAGTGATCCAACCTTCAGCCCACCTACTGAAGATCCAGCTAAGGCAACTTGATACCAAAGAAATAGAATCATTTTAAAAGCTTTCAATAAGGTTACGAGATGTTAGTTTGTTATAACAATATTCCACGTAATCATTCGTGCCTATCGTGGGAGGGCCAGTTTGTTATAGAGCTAGTTATCTATAAATAGGACTATGAGGGAATAGAAGGGGCATCTTTTCCTAGGTATTCAAATTGTAATCATGCCTCTGAGGAGAGCATTGGGTTGGAGGGACGCTGCACCTTATAATAGCAGTTGGTACTTTTCCCTTTTATGTCATAGTGAATATACTATCAGTCCTATTCAATCCACTTCATTCTTTTTGCTATGTTCTTTTCGTCATTACTGTTTGATTGAATCCGAGTTCCATCAAACAGAAGATAAGAAAAAACAGAAAAGAAAATCAGGATGTTAAAGGAACTAAGAACTTCAAGAGTATAACCCATTTGTAACCTAGCTACGTGATGCAAATAAGGCCATTTCTAAAACTGAGAATGACGCTAAACTTTCCCAATAAATCTAAAAAAATATACTAAATGGAACTAGAACATAGCTTAAAAGAAGGAAATCATGCATAAAGATCTGTAGGAAAATTAAAAAAAAACTAGGAAGTAAATGGATCAATCTAAATCAAAAGTGTTCAGAAAAGAAAAGGGAAGATGTTAAGATGCAATCGTCAGACAAATATAGGAAATGGCTGTCATTAAGAGAAGAAATGCAAACCTGATCATCAATTTCTTTAGCGTAAAACTTCAGAAGGTCTCGCCACTTGCTCACAACTTTAGGGACATTTTTAAGCAATTCAGCTGAGACATGGAAATGAGGGTTTCTTAAATTAAGCCAACTGAAGCATTATCATAATAATTTATGCTCACCAACCACCACATAATAAAAGGAAAACAAAGCATGTAAAGCATCCAAAGTAAGAGGTGTCAAGTCTAAATAGAATTCTTGCAATGACAGATCATATTCGAGACATAAACAAGTTAGGTATAGTATCACAAGGCAGTTAGGTATAGTATCACAAGGCAGTTAGTTATGATCATAGCATTTACCGGATTATGTACTCAATACCATTGCAAGAGGAAAGCAAATATAATATTTGGTTTCATTAATAAATAGTCATGTATGAATTTTTAATCAATTTCAGACCCACTGATCCTCCAACTGCCAACATTTCTCCTCAAACAATCAACCAAGGACAAGAATGCTCTTCAAACGTGAATCTAAAATTTACAAGAGTAGCTGCTTAGAAAACTACCAGGGGAAGAGTTTGGAGTTTCTAACATCATCTTCATCATTGCATAAAATATAGCTCCTGCAGCATCTGCAGATGTCATATTGTATGACAACCTGGAAATTAAAATGATATACCTGAATCAAGAAGAAATACAACACAGAATCCACCAACACTATCATCCAGAAAAGTGCTTAGTTTATGGAAATGGAAAGAAACTGGGCACATTAGTCTTGGCAACAAAAGGTCGCCAATCAATGGTTCTCTAAAGGTGCTATAAAAAATTATTCATCTTTTGATCAGAAAGTGAAAATATTTATATAACTATCAGTGGACGAGAACCAATTCATTTTCATTGGAAATATATTTAAAAATTGATGCATCAGTGACCATCTTCCAACACTTGTCTGTATATTCAAATTATTCAATTTTGGTAGAGCTGTCAAAAGAGAAACAAGTATCACAAACCTAAGTGAATTCATTTCAAGGATTAGGTCATCTACTCTGATGTTTTCATGAACGGCCCTCAAAAATGTTGCTTCAACCTGCAATCACAGCACAAAAGTCAACATGTACTCGAAACAAGATGAGGGCATTCAGATCAGCATTCCAATCAGTGTCACCTCTTTCTCAAAGTAGATAGAATCATCTCTAGAATCTTCAATATCATCATCTTCAGAGTCAATAGCATTAGCATCAAGCTTCAACTCTCCAGAAGGTGAAAGTGCACTACCATCTAGGTTTAGCACCTCCAAATCATCATTTATCATTTCCATGGATTCAACAAGTTTATCAGTAGGAATAGGTGCAACTGAATGCCTCCATTCCTCCTCATGACCTCCTTCACAGATAGTCCAAATATGACCAACACCACCAGGTCCAAGCTGTTAATTCATATGAAAATTTTCATCAAATACATGAGTCACTCAGATTACATGATAACTAAGACAAGAAGAATGCAGCAGAATCCCTGCTTTTAAATTTTATGTCGTCAGAGAATGCACATATGAAAATTATTACATGGATAGATCAAATTATGCAACATGGAGACGCTATGACCTCGTTGATGTTTTGATTCAAGTCAGAAAAGGAGAAACTACCAAAACTCTGGTTTTGGTACATCTTTTATTATACAGAATTAACACATTTTCATCATCACATTTAGAAAAGAGTATTGAACCCCCCTTAGAACTTTTCCATGTTCCTCAAGGGAAAGACTAAATAAAGAATGTCATGTCACCTCACACTTTACACATACATGTATCCCATAACAATACATCAGATATTTCACTAAAACACCAGGCTACCAGAGCCAAAACACTTGGCATACATTTAATGCAAACAAGTAATGCATCATAGGCCTCTCTTAGTGTTTCATCAGCAGCCAGCTTTATTATCCATAAATGTCAGTGTAGAGATTTGAGCATCATGTATGATTGGTCACATCACTCCTCCCTCTGTTTCAATCTCTGAGGGACCTTATTTTTTGCAAAAAACTTTGTCCTCCTATTTCCCTTTTCTAGCAAATTTCTCCTGCAATTTGTCACATCGCTCCTCTTCTTTTTTCCCTTTATCCCTCTATGAACTCTTCTAAGTTTGCAAGAAACAGACATTTCTGTGTTTCCTTTTTCTAGCAGTTTTCTCCGAACTTCAGACAGTGTTTCAATAAACAAAGAATCGACAACAACTACATCATTAACATAACTGAGAAATAGCAGCCCCCACAGTATAGCAAGACCAAACTCCAAACTCTATTACTAACCTCTGATGAAGGCCAGTGTTGTGTATCAGATAATTCAGACAGCACCTTTCCATTCAATTTATCCATGGTAGTCATAATTGCTGCAAATTGACACAAACTTTGAGAAATAACACACGAACCATTCATTATTTATAGTTAAATCTCAAAATATTTTGTTAGTAATAAAGAGACAAAATGTATAAGGATATTCTCAACTGTAATAGAATCCTTAGAAAAATAACAGAACAGTATCATCACAAGCACCAAAAGAAACTAAAGACTATAAAATGTAGTCATGCTTTCTTAAAGATAAGAGAGCACAGAAGTTTAATCAGTCTTGACTCTAAATAACCAATAAAAAAGGAACGACTTTGAAATCCAATGACATAAACTTGTGTACTTACATGATCCTCCCGTTCCACTGCTATTATCGGCATATTCCAGTTCTTCATCACTATCTTGCTTCGTGGGCTGTGGTAGTAATGACACTTTTGAATACGCAGGGACAACAAATCGTTGTCCAATTACAACCTGATTAAAAAATGTGGATGATCTTATTAGGCTTGTGGATCTAGAACACACTTAAAAACATAAGAAGTTCTATGTTAAGAAGTCTCTGCTGAATAGATTCAATATTTGTAAATATCGAAAGCCCACAGCCAATTCAAGAGTTTTCAGATTATCAGACTATCTGCTTCCCATCATCACAACATCACACTTATTCGACCAAAATTTTCAAATAGTATTTCTAGTTGAACTCCTGTCACAATTAATTTTCCTATTCCGTGTCAAGAAACATCTTTCTCACAATCTTAAGCTAAATCCCACTATAAATTTCACATGGCAATCAGATATAATAATAAAAGGGAAAGTAAAAACAATAAAGTGTCCATTATATACCTTAAAAGACAACACTACACCTGGTTCTAAAACTGCACCAGATTTTATGATCACTCCATCGCAAACTAGTGCATGCTTTAGTTCACAGCCATCTTCAATCGTTACTTTGTCCCATATATAAGAACCCATTATTGAAACATTTGATCCAATAACACAACCTTCTCCAATGACGGAATTCAAAATTTTTGAGTTGCTACCAATTTTGGTTCCTTTACCAATAACAGTAAAAGGTCCAATATGTGCAGAACGTGATTGCTCTATTTCTGAAGAAAAAATACAAAACACAATATGATAGAATTCAGAAATATAAAAGATGTAAAGCAAGTAGAAATTGTAACCAATGGCTTCATCTTCTAGTTCTACATGGAGAGAAGAGAACAAGGAGATGACTAACTGAAGAAAGCAAATAGGGAAAGCAAATAGGTAATCCTCACCTGATGCACGGTACATTCCCTCTCTTTCAAGTTTAGTTGTTGAGTTTCCAAAGAACATCACATCTGGCACAAATGGGTACGTCCATCTTTGAATTATGTCCTTACTGATAGTATCATAGCTCCGGTAGTTATCAATCCTAGCTGCATAACTTGAGTGGATTTCATGGGTGAATATTTTGTATCCCATAATCTGAAAAGCATAAATAAAGATGTCAACGCAAAGTAAAAGTACCCTCAATGATCAGATCATATTAACTGATGCATTCTACAGTGCTTATGTAAAAAAAATCAAATCTATTGCTAAATATAGTACAATTTTAGAATACTGCTGAAAGGGCCAAAGTATAGATTAAAAAAATGACATATTAAAAAAAATGACATACATCATCAACCAACAATCCTTTCACAAAATGACGGCGAAGATGCTGATAGTCAAAATTGTCCATGAAAAGGCTGAGGACTTCCGGTGAGCAGATGTCAATATAGCAATCCTGCATGGAGAATTTAGTACCCCATGAAATCAAGTTAAAGATGAAACAAATAATAATAACTATCCACACTAGATGTCTCGCTTGGTAAGATCTTAGAAGGAAACAAAAGATTTAACTCGATGAACATCATTTGGATTAACTGTCCTACGAGTTGTACGGGTGCACATGCAGAACATCAAAACTCAGAAATGAACCTGTTTGTCATTGTGCAGAGATATAGATGGATTATCGCCAAGCAATGCATTATCAAGAGATATAATCCCTTTTAGGTGGTCTGCTTTTTCCTCATAGTATAAAAGTTGCTTTGTCTGAGGATCAATGGCCACAAATAGCTCATCAGTACCAAGTCGTGATTGGCAGGTGATTGGAGAAGGCTTTGACTGTTTAATGACCATGGTCATCACAGCATTACTGTCTTTTTTCCTTCTCTCCTTGTGTTCTTGAAGTGCCTCTGTGAGTGACATGTTGCTTACTGTATCCCCACTAATCAAAATGAAATCTCCAGATACCTTCAAGGACAATAAAGAATAATCAACACTTCATGGAACAAAGTAGGTTGAAAATTCCAAGACCACAGAAAGCCAGTAGGACCTCACAAGTTAAAATCATACAAAAGTGATAAAATTCAGCAAAGCCTCATCTCTCATGCTACAGAGAAACAGAAGAAAAAGAATAATGCTGTTGCAAGTATTTTTAACCAATGTAACAAACAAGTTATTTTCATTTCAAAAGATAAGGCGCAATTATCACAACATAGAGAATCAAGAAAATAAAAGGCACACACCTGTCCAGAACAACAAAATACAGGGTACCGAGCTAAAACATGTCGAACTATTCCACATGTTAAAAAGATATAATAAGAAGGCTATAGGAGACACAAACCGACCACATTACGTTCATACACGAAGCGCAGAGCATCTCCCGCACTAACAGAATTGTGCGACTCTATTGTTGTAACTGAGAAGTTGGGCTGAGAATGCCATTTAGAACTCTCCAAATAGTCAATCATTTGGCGAGAATGGGCACAGCAGAAAACAAAAACCTCTTCAACCCCAGCAGACTCAAGCCAGCCTAGAGTGTAGTTGATCATGGGAACATTGACCAATGGCAAAAGCACCTAGAAGAGCATTAACAATAATGTGAGTCCGAGTCTCAAGTAAACAACGATCATAGACGCAATCTTTTAATCAACCCATCACAAATTATAAAGTAAATGGCCTGAAAACATAAAGAAACGCAATTTGAATCTTACTTTGGGGCGTTCAAGTGTGATGGGTCGGAATTTTGTGGCAAAGCTATCAGCCAAAAGAATAGCTTGCAATTTACTACGAGGTGGCTCCTCTGAGTCCTCGGAAACCCTAGTTCCAACTTTTCTCTGTGCACCCATTTCTTTTTCTTCTTACGTTAGACGCACCAGTTAGAAAAGGGATTGGTTTGGAATGGGGGAAACTGGAACTGGACAAACCCAAAAACCCCACTCTGAATATCAAAAACCCCGTTCGGTAACCTTGAGGATTTTGCTGTGTTTCACGAAGTTCTGTAAATGGAACTTGTACAGGTGACCTCATTTTATGACACAACAAACTATGTCATAATAAAAGATTTTGTAAGATCACTGTTTCTTTTCTTTCAAGTTGAAATTAAATTTTCAAATATCCTATCAAAAAATTTACTACAACAAAAACAAAGTGAACATTATAATGTAATTCCAACTTTTAGAATGATAAGTAAAAAATTAAAAAAAAAAACAAGTTTTAGAAACTAATTGGCATTTAGATTTGGTAATTTTTAATATATTTTATATACAATTGTAAGTTCAAACGAATTTAATTAATATTATTTCATATTAATGGTATTGATAAAATTTATATTTTAATTTACAATAACATATTAGAATATTTATTTCATTAAAAGTAGTATGATAAAAACTTATAAAATAAGTGTATTATGAAATTTAAGGGATATAAAAAAAGATAGAACAAGTTATTATTATTTTAAATTATCATAAAAAAATTGTAAATTTAGTTGAATGATAAAACTGTAAATTAGCTAAAATGGTTGTAAATAAGTTGAGATGCAAAATTGTCAATAATTAGAAATGACAATTTTTTAATTGCAAATAACTAGACTTGAAACTAGAGATGGCAAAATTATAAATACTTCATCTTTAACCTTTATATTGCTTAAAAAATATCCATAGGTTACTCATGCCCATCCTAATATTAGAGTCTTTCTTCCATAGGGTTAATTTAAACAAAAATATTCAAAATAGAGATTGTAGAAAAAGAATTTTAGCTATGGATGAAGTTTCATACAAATTTAAAATTTAACCCTTTTCACACGAAAAAGTAGCCAAAAGCATATATGCATGCTTGTACGAATGATACATAAGAATGTTTACCAAAAATTTCTCAAAAAAAATTAAAATGTATGTATGAGAATTAAGAAAACTTCAAGAGTTACAGAATTGATTCTAATACCAATTGTTGGACTTTTAAGTAAAAAACAGTAACTTAAAATTAAAAATATCAATATGTCTTATCAACCAAAACAAAATTTCATAATTTTGAAGTATGTGTAAATAATAAGACTAGAGGCTTACATTCTTAAAAGAAGGTGGAAATTAATTGAAAATCATGGTTGCATAATATATTACTGCAATGCGAGAGCAAACCATAATATAAAAGACTATGATTTGTTGAATCCAATTTTCACCAACCTCTATCTCACACTTGACACTACAAATAATTTTCCAATTGATGATTAACAATATATCAATTAGGTTAAAAATACAACCTTAATAGATAAGCTTGGGCAAGATTGGTAGATGGACCTCAGGGCCTATCATATGGTTACTAATATAATGTTTATCCTATAAATGGCCAAAATGTCACATGAGCAAGATTAAGAAATTAATTATCATAAGATTATACTAGTCCAATTTAATTAATGCAGCAATAAGAACACATATCTTTGTGAAAATCTATCCAAACTTTAAAGTTAAACGAATGTGTGATACATCATAAAACACCTAACTAGATCGAACTCCTTAAATCAAGCTAGACATAACCTTATTATAATTGAATAAGTTCACCATTTTAAGGCCCCTAAACTAAACATTCTTATCTAGCTCTACGTAATGTGTTTTACTTTCTTATTCATCATATAAGATTGTTAATGGACATTTTTATATTAATTTTTGATAACTAATTTGCTAAATTATTGTCCATTTAATATTTAAATTCCACTAATTAAAAGTTATTTATTTTAATTTTAGGCAAATTATGGAATTTGGAATGTTCAAAAGCCTCAAGCAAGAGAACCTCGAGAAAACTTTAAATTGCGCATGTTATTGCATTCTAGAATTTGATTCAATAGATAGGATGGACAAGACAAAAATGACAACTCGCGAAGCTAAGAAGTGGCATGCGTGGACTTTGGAGAAGGCAGAAGAACAACACCACAGCAAAATGGAAAAAAAAGAAGCAAAAAAATGACAGCTAGCATGACGAGTAGCATAGAGGGTGGCTTTGGCATGGCTTGCGTTTTTTGTTGAATATAGAAGGTAGCTGGAAGTTAGGCGTGGATAGAAGAACATGAAGACAAGAGCTATGCGTAAAAGGTGGGAAAAAATCTGTCACACTCACGTAGAAAGCTAGCAGCAAAAGGAGAAAAACAAAATCATGTTTATATTCATGAATTTATGCATGAACGAGGGGCGTGGATATTGAATAGGAAGAGCAACATCACAAATGTTGGCTGAAAAAAAAAGGAGACGATGAAGTAGTTCCAAGGGCTGACGAACGCACAATCCCACTTTAAAACACTCTCCATTCACGTTGAAGAGAGAGCTCTAGTGACCAGAGGGAATATGAAAGGAAGAACTAAAATAGCTCTTAGAGAGGCTACCGTTAGAGTCCACATATAGAGGCTTGAGAAGTAGACAACAAGAGTGGCAGTAGCTACGTTGAAGCTTAAGCTGGGGGGACGTGAAAGTTTTGGCTGGGAGCTAGATAAAAACGTTGAGGCTAGGATCTAGATAAAATCATTAAAGGAGAGACAACGTTACACATCACCAAGGAGACTCTTCATTGACGCAAACTTTGAAGCTGCATGAAGACGTGAGTAGTTGGTGAATGAGGAAGAAAACGTGAATTGCTGGTGAGACCACCCATAGGAGACTCCACTCACTAACGTTGAAGTTGGAAAAGAAGAAACGTTGAAGCAACCTGGTGGAAATAAAATAATGAAATAGCAGCTGGTGGATTGATGAATAAAAGCAACCAATTGGGCAAAAAGGACAACACCGAAAACAACAGCTGATGGACATTAAAGGAAGTATCGTGAGCTGATGTGGGAGCCAATAACAAAACAAGATATTTGTGGAGTAAAGAAGCAGTTGGTGGTTTGAGAAAGGTTGTATTTAAGTGAAAGAAGGCAAAGAGGCAAGCTGTGTTAGTGCGTGGACAAGAAGACAACAATCAATCCATCACCAAAACATTACAACCCCACTCAAAATAGACTCTCCAATCACATTGAAGCAGCTGTTGGAGGCACAATAACAAAGCACTTGGAGCCCACACGCTGAAACTTTTGCTAAGGAATAATATTTTGTGCTAGGGGATAAAAACAAAGAGATAGTGAAGCACAATGTTGGCAACTGGTTGATGAAAAAGCAACGTGGAGAGCTGGATCAAAGACAACCGTAAAAAAAACAAAGAGGTGTTTTAATTTTTTTTCTTAATTTTTTTTAATTCCGTATTTATTTTAATTGTGTGGATTTAATCAATGCAAACATAT
>JAOTAZ010000003.1:26323839-26338588 GCA_025629785.1 Erythroxylum oxycarpum
CATGAAGGTTGGCTTTGGCTTGGTTTGCGTAATTTTTGAATATAAAGGCATGAAGCTAGTAGGCGTGGAGGAGAGAAAATTTTAGAAGACTTTTGAATTTGGAGAATATTTGGTGACGGCGCAGACAATGAAGGAAGAAAACAGATGCAGACAACAAGAAAAACAAAGCAGCATGAGAAGGGTGGCGTGAAAAGATGACTTTATAAAAGGAGAAAAAATAAATCAGTCGGTGGAGAGATTAGAGGCGTGGATGAAAAAGAAATCACTCAAGCAACTGTTCGTTGGAGACTTTGGAGCATGGGACAAAATAAACTGACGCACAGCCCTCCACTAAAAGAAAAGATACACTGAACCTTCATTGAATTTTTCTGAAATGAAAAATAAACTCAGGGGAGGAGAGACCCATAAAACATTCACTCAAAAACTCACATACGGAGGGTTGGACAACATACATGAATTACTCTAGCCAAGACTCTCACTTTACTCACGTTAAGGCAAGTAGTTGTTGATGAAGAGACCACGTTGAAGCAGCTGGTTGCAAGACAACACGACAGCTGCTGGTGGAAAGTGGTAGATGTTGAAGCTGAGTGGAGGTATTTAGCAACCCACGAAGTTATAGCTGGAGGAGGACAGGTTGAAGCCATTCACGTTAAACCTTCATTAACCTCTCCACCAAGTGATAGCTAGATTTTGTGAAGACGTTGGTGGAGACGACAATGAAGCAAGCTGGTGGTTTAAGGAGAAGAAAGTAGCAGCTGCTGGGCTTGAGATAAATAACGTGACAGGTGCTGGTTTAAGGACAAAAAAAAGTGAGCTGGTGACGTTAACAAGCTGGTGCATGATAAGAAGGGATTAAACATTAGCTAGTGGTAGGAGCAAAAAGAGACACCTGGTGGGAGCAAATCGTTGCATCTTGGGGGAGAAAAAGGTTGCTGATTGGTGACAATCAAATAAAGGTGAGTTGGTGGTGGCTAGCATTACATCACTTAGGAGGACAGCTGTGGAGAGGAGAAGAAACTAACCTGGTGGAGACACGTTAGAAAATGGAAAAAGCAACGTGGGAGCTGGAAAAAGGGGTGTTTTCTTAATTTATTTTTATTATTCCTTATTTATTTTAATTGTGTGGATTTACTCAATGCAAACATATGTTATGACCATGATTTATGTTACATTGATAATTATATGTGAGTAAACTTTTCTTTTCGGTTAAGGTTAAGATTGATATTGGATTAGGATAATTTTTGTGGTATTGATTTTTGCTTGATTAAATACATAATTTGTCCTAATTTAGCTTGATCACCTAGATTAAGACCTTAGATGATTAAATGCCACAATCAATGGGATTTAATTTATTGGAAAATTAATCAAGCGACATACTTGAGACTAAAGTGTATACCAACCTTAGGATCTTGTGTGAGGATACCTATAATTAACAAACTTAATTTTAGGCTTCTTGAAGTTAATGCCTTTTATTCCGAATTATCTATGAACCAAGTAGTGATTCGGATTTAAAAGAGAAGAAATTTCCATGAACATTGGGTTTGACTTGTTTAAGTGAAAATTTTCCTAAATCAATCCACCGTTATAATTTTATTTTAATTTCTAATCCAATTGAAATCTGATACCTTAACCGATTTTTGTCATTTGATTAAATCCAGTCGTTTTAATTTATATCTTGCAATTTTCATAATTTCTTGATTTACTTATTTTATCTTATTTTATTTTATTTTCAAATCAATTAATTCTTGATCATTCGAGTAATTTTTCATCGTTTAATTTAATTGTCTTACATGTTGAAATTTTTCCCTTAGGTACTATATCCGGTCTTACCGATTTATATTACTTGTCGATGGGGTGCACTTGCCTTTAATTGGTCTAGATAGAATTTAATTTATATTGTTCTGTTTGGACCGCAACAAATAATATTAAATAAAGAGGTGTTTACAAGCATTGTTATTAAGTATTGCGACAACTATTTTTTATGGGTATTCAACATGAAAATGATAAAGATTGACTTCATAATATAGCTTCTCTAGAAATGGTAGGTTTTTTTTCGTTAAAAAGGGAAAAGAAAAGTACACTAAAGAGAGCCCTTGTATAGTCTCATTTGCTTAATACTCATGGCGTCATCACGTAAAATCTTATTCAACTCCTCAGGTGGGACCTCTAGATCATGAAAAAGCTCTTTCCATCGTTAGTGTATAGGTCGCTAGAAAATCTGCACACTTATTTCCTTCACGATATACATGAGCCAAATCCACTTGCTAATCTCTGCTGAGGAGCATATGGATCTGTCTAAGAAGTCTGGTATTAGCATTGGGTTGATAATCATCTTGGTTTAAAAGATTGACTGTCAAAAGATAATCGACATCCAGTTTCACACGGCGGAATCCGTAGTCCCATGCCATATTTAATCCATCTGGTATATCCCAAAACTCTGTATGGAAAGATGTACAACACCCAGTGTTTCGACAACCCCCTCTGATCCAGCTTCTATTAGAACTACAAAGAAGAGATCTTATCCTTGCTTGTCTAAATGCCCCTTTAATAGCATCGTCACAATTTGAAGAGACCCAGCTTTGCTTAGGAGTTTCCTCCACTTAACATTGCATGCTTCTTTCTTGCTACTAGTGCTTTGAATGCATTTCAAAGTGTACCTTGCCTTTGTACTAAAATCCGAAAGCATTTTGACTTCCTTTGCAAGTTGGAATGTTTGAATGTGCTCATTGCAAAATATATGTTTGTTACGTACTTCCCATAGTTTCCAGCAAGTAAGTCCAAACATCGAGGGCCTACTTTCCACTAGGAAAAGGGGTGGTCATACTTCCTCTAAGATTCTGAATCATCTAGTCAACAAAATTATTATCCATGAACTGAATCATTTGACGTGACAGGACAAAGATCTTCCAAACATCCCGTGCCAGCTTGCATAGTCTGAGTATATGATCAACATCCTCTCTCTTGCTGCCACACAGATTACAAGCTCCATTATCCGTTATGTGTCATCTAACACATTCTTTATTAGTGAGGAGAGCTCTACGTAACGCTAACCAGAGGAACATACGAACCCGTTAAGCCCCCTCGTGCTTCCAAATTACATCCCACTTGTTGTCTTGTGAATCCCAGACGTCGCCCATTATCAAATCATAGTCTGATTTGACAGAAAGTATCCATTGCACCTATCCCAAAAACAGCTAGCATCTCCATCCTCCTAGCTTGGTGGCTTAGTTCCTGCAATAATAGAAAGGATTTCGTTTGGAAAATGTTGGTTAAAGAGACTCCATTCTCAATTGCTGTCAAGAGCAATAAAGTTACAAACTAAAGAGCAAGCTCTTCCTTTGTGATATCCCGGCTAGTAAGAAGTTTGAGAGGCCCCACATTGGCAAACCAATTGTCAGCCCAGAACCGGACTTTACTGCCATCACCAATCTCTCGTCGCATGCCCAGCTCCAAATCAGGCCATATTCTCTTAATATTACACCAAAGAAGGGATTTGTTTTCATTATTACGAGACGGGCCTTTAAGATCCTCCCATCTATACTTGCATCTCAGAACTCTAACCCAAAGGAGATCAGGCTTCGTGGCAAGAGCAAGCCTAATTTTCATCAGGAAAGCATTATTTTGAGGCTCAAGCTTCTTAATGCCACAACCCCCATTACAATGCGGTTGTCACATATCCTCCCATCTTACCAGATTCACCTTTCGCGATTCCTCCGTATTACCCAAAACAAAGGCTCTAATTAATTTTTCAATATGATTGCAGGGGCCATTTGGTAGTTTTGTAGTTTGCATGGTATAAAACGAAAAGCCTTGTAAGACTAAAGTAGCTAAAGTAATTTGTCCTGTAAGAGACAAGGTCTTAGCAGCTCAACCTGAAAGCTTTTATTTAACTTTCTTCTCAATATAAGCTTAAGTATCAAAGTTAACTCGTTTATGAAGAATTGAAACCCCTAAGTATATACCCAAGTCATCAGTCCGAATAAAATCTATCTCATTGCTAATCCATTCCGCACATGAAACCTGGGTATTTTTAGAGAACAAGATCTGTGTTTCATTGTTACTAACCATGCATCCAGAGCTGATACAAAAATCACTCAAAATTTTCTTTATAAGTTTAACTTGAGAAATCTCCGTAGTGACAAAAAGAACCAGGTCATCTGCGAAAAAGAGGTGGGATAAGATTAATCTATGTGTCTTGTTTCCTTACTAAGTAGTAGGATAAGATTAAAGGTTTATGAGAAACTAGATATCATTTTTACAAAAGGAAACAAGAGATAGAGCATCAAGACTCCCCTTTTTAAAAGAAACTACTTTCCTCTTTTAAAACTTGTTTCCCCTTCTTTTCTTTCTTTTTCATTGCTTACCTCTAAGTTTTCTTTATTTTTTGTAATTTTTGTGATTTTTTTTGGCATTAGCTATTCCCAAATTCCACCAAGGATGAGTCCAAATTGGTGTTATAATGTTAAATCTTTCATGAACTAGTTCAAACTTGTTTGATCTAAATGTTTAATTAGATCTAGCTATTAGAAATAACCATAACATTATAAGGTTTAAAGAGCATAATTTAACAAACATAGACATTGCATTTATAACTACTGTTGCAGCATGGAAATCATCAAGAAGCATCATTATACCCAAAATATAAATGTAGACATCTAAAGAAAATTGGAAAATAAAACTGATAAGAAAAAGACCCATCTTCATCCTAATGGTCCTCTTATTCTTATGTGTTTCATTATGGTTGTGGAGTCCTAAGAATGGTCATCCTCATCATCACCCTCACATTTACAGTAGGTGACTTCAGGCTTGATGAAACAAATAATAAAAATAGAAAAGGTTAGTAAGAAGGTAAATTGTAATTAGTCACATTAGTAAGTGTGTCATATTGGAATATGTACTTTAGTATTTCTAGAATTCATTTTAATATACAACAAAGTGGTATAGCAGGCAAAACTAACTTTCAATGAAAAATAAGATACACATCAACAATTAATTACAGGGACATGGTAAAATTCAAGGAATGGTAAGAGGTAGAGGTCAAGGTTGGACTCGTAGAAGAGGAAGACGAGACAATATTTTGTCTAATGATGAAGAATTATATTTTTAATAACAAAAGTCAAGAGGAAGTGGTAAAGGTAGTTGGTTTCAAGGTGGCCACGATTTGAAATCTAATGTACAATGTTACCATTGTTAAGGATTTAGGAATTTTTATACAAATTATATATTGAATTCAAGCTAAGATGAAAAAGAAATTTTTGTTAATACTAAAGAAGACAAAAAGTCCATTTTGTTATTAACTTGCAGTGGACAAGAAAAAAGAAATCATAGGTCCTAGTATTTTGATTTAGGAGTCAGTAATCATATGACTAGTAACAAAGATTTTTTTTTTTGATGAGTCTAGTAAATGTAATATTTCTTTTGGTGATAAAACCAAAGTCTCAATCATAGGCAATGGAGATTTTCTTATTATATTAAAGAATGGAGATCATCGATTTATTTCCCATACTTATTATGTTCTAATATTAAAAATAAATATTTTGAGTATTAGCTAGCTTTTAGAGAAAGGGTATGACTATAAATAAGTAAGAATGAGATGAATATGAGAAGTGAAAAAGGAAGAATAATAGTAAAAATGCCAATGTTAAAAAAATGTTTAAATTGAAAATTGACAATGATAGTTCCAAGTTTCTAATGGCTTCTACAAATGATTCATCATGGCTACGACATCTTAGGGTAGTTGCTTAAATTTTGGTTGATTGGAGTTGCTTTCTAAGAATAGGTTGGTGTATAATATGGCTTTCATAAGTTATCCTATTCAATTTTTTGAAGGTTATATATATGTTATGCTATTGAGGAACAAATTTTCAAAGAAGTCTTTTTCTCAAGCCTCACAATATCTTAGATTGGTGTATACTGATATATGTAGTCTTCTTAAACCAAGTTCTTGAGAGAAGAACAAGTATTTTTTATTACCTATTAATGATTATAATCTTAAAACTTGGGTTAATTTCTTATAAGACTTTAAAAGCATTTAAAGACTTTAAGAAATTCAAAGCTCAAGATGAGAATGAAAATGAATGTTCAATTAAATCATGCGAACTGAAAAAGGAGGGGAGTTTATATTAGACAAATCAAACCAATTTTGCAGTTATCTTAGTATTCAACATTCATTGACTATTCAAATGTCAGCCCAACAAAATGGTGTTGTAGAGAAAAAAAAGAACCAATCTCGACATGGCTCATAGTATGCCAAAAAGCAAAAGAATTGCAAAGTATTTTTAGGTTGAGTATTGACATTTTCATTTTATTTGAATAATATAAGTCCCATAAAGAAATTGATGCAAATGAAACCACAAGAAGCAAGGAGTGGAAGGAAACCAAATATTTCTCATTTGAGAGTAATTGGTAGTATCATTTATGTTATTCCTCCTGTGAGACAATAAGCAAATTAGATGATAAATGTGAGAAACTTATATTTATTTATTATGAAAAAAGCTCGAAGGGTTATAAATTTTATAATCCTTTAAATGGAAAACTATTATTAACAAGGATGTGGAGTTCGATGAAGAAGGCTCTTAGGAGTGAAATGTTCCTTAAGGTAAAAATTACTATTTTCTTCATTTATATGATCATATTTTGATTGTAGATGAGTCCTAAGATCAAGTTGTTGTTATTACACCATCAAAATCCTCTTTATGCAACTCAAACAAACAAAGAAAAATTTTCTTAATTATTTTTCTCAAAAAAATAAATCAAAATAGAACAAAATGCAAGGGATAAAATTAAGTATCTACACCCATTCCTCACACTTAGAATATACCATCCGAACATGGTGTCCATAGGTATGCACTAGTACATATACTTATAAAGATCAATATTGGATGGCACCTTCCTAATATGTCAAGCAACTAAGAAGATGATAATCAAATATTATGCATGAGGATGTAATTAAGAAGGGGACAAGCTTGTAAAGTTTAAATCAGGCATTACGGTTGGGTGAAATTGTAGTCTAAGATTAAAGGCATCATAATACATCCCCACCTCCCTTAGCTTAAGATCATATATCTTTTCATCATCCTTAGGGTGTCTAAGTTTATTGGATGGAGGAATGTTAAGTTACTCTTGCATCTTTTGAAACTCAACTTTACAAAGCTTGTAAGGCTTGGTACTAGCCTTGAACTCATCATCATAATCTTTAAGAAGTGAATCAACTGATGAACTCTTCAACATCAATGTCTTTCCAAGCTTGTAGCAGCAAGCACTCTAGGTGGCATTCTTGGCACTATAAGGGTATTTATTGTTTACTTTCAAACCTACTTGGCTCATACTAGCTAGTAATCCTAGAGTTGGATGCCACCAAACCTACATCACTTAAAGATTAGCTATAAGAGCTACCACTAGAGTTCTCCTTATAATTCTTATTTTATTCACATTATTCTTCATAATAAAATTATAAGCTAGAAAAATTAAGGATTAGCTCTATTGGTAACCTAATAATGGTATCCTCAATTACAAAATGTATTATTGCCTTTTAGGAAAACAAATATGCCAAAGATGCTTAAAGAGATGCTAACAAGCTAAAAGTTTTGTAAATTGAGTATAATTGAAGGTAACTCTTTTTTTATGGATTATATAATGGTCAAAGAAAGTTATGATCAACCCACTCTAACAATTGATATTGAAAGACTCCTCATCTACCTACATGGAGTTCAAAGGTCTTAGGAAAATAGGAAACAACCTGAATCTTAATAAGGAATATTTTAAAACATCTTTAGGGATATTTTAGCTTGTGGTGCCTCGTCCATAAAATCCTATATTGGGCAAACCTATATGATTCACATTTTTCTCTAGTTATATCTCCTTGTTACTTCAATCCCTGCATGTTTTAGGGATACAATTATAGTATTGAATTATTCTTAACAACTTCTTTTTACTATTAAGTAGCAAAAGTTGGGAACATATCAAGAATATACTACAACAAGGCTCTAATAAAAAACTAGCTTAAAGGCCTATTAAACTAAGGATCTAACCTGCCTATCTAGTATTTAGCAAATATCAAAGCCGAACGTCAAATTAAACATGTTAATTCTCCATCCTAAGGAAAAGTAGATTGTACATTGGTAATTTTAAATAGAGAGTTCAAGCAAAAATAATTAATTACTTTTTTAGTTAACTAGTGTTGGCTATGTACATCTTGATTTTTCTTATTTGTATATAAACACATTTTTGTTTTTTGAAAAAGGTAACTGAGCAACATTTACTTTATAACTAATACTAGCTAATCATAAATAGTGGTTTTACATAAATTATATTCTTTCTGACTCTAAATATTAACTATTGAAAGAAAGAAGAATTTAGAATTCAAATTCAATAGCTTAAAATATATTTATCATTTTATATATTAAAAAGGGAAACTTTATACCCAATAAAGTTAATGATTAATAAGGAAGTAGTTTAAATATTTTCTTTTCAATTATTTTATTCAAGTAATAATGGAATCATTACTTGTTTTGATGTAAAAGGTTTTGTAAAATCTTTTTGATAACTTTTTGTGGTTTCATTTTGTTATTATTTATCTTCATTTCCCAATTAGGTCGTTTTTATTAAATGCAAAAGTTGCATACCTCGCGAGCACGATGTCGATAAGCATACCTATATGAGATATGTCTGCATGAAATGGCACATATAATATTGTAGACTCTCAAATGTGATATGGACATGTAGTATTATCCAGCAACATGAGACTCACAATACTAAGTCTACCATTAATGAGCTCTCGCATTTTAATTTGAAGAATTTGATTTAGAAAATTATTAACAATGGGATGACTTAATTGAAAATTTGTTAAAATTGGTCTAGTTACTATTCTTATCATTTTGTATGATTTTAACTATCAGAAATGCGCCTACAATAATAATCATTAATTAATTATACAATGTAAAAATATTATTAAGCTCATAAATGTTACTAAATACATATAATTATAAATGCTACTAGGACTTATGAGGTTTGAATTAGAAATTAATGTATTTCATCAAAAGTGTTTCTATAATTTTTGGCTTTCCAAATTTTGCTCCTCATTTCTCTCTCTCTGTTGCTCTTGATTGCTTATTAGAGCAATCTCCAAAGCGTAGATCGATTTCCCATTGCTCTCTCTGTTCGCCATTTTCTTGTTAGCTTCCTGGATGTGAAAGGTAAAGATGTCTCTTTTTTTGTTTTCTTCTTTGGGTTGATGAAGATTTGTATATATATTTATGTGCGTGTGTGTGCATGTATATGTTACGCATATTTGTATTCATTTAGCTTGGATAATTGAAATCCCATGCAACCAGTTTTCGCTTTTTTTTGGTTTCTCGTGTTGTTAATTAAGATTGTTGTTTCTTTGTTGTCCATCTCTAAAATTTGACCTTACTTGTTTTGGAATCCAATGTCATTCAATTCAATGAGATCAAGAAATAGGTGTGTTGGCTTCTCATTTGATTTGCTAAATTGCAGGGAGAGTTAGATTTTATGCCAGACTCGATGCCCTCTTGCAATGGACGGTCACAAACATAAAGATTATGACTCTGTGCTTTGGAATCTGAATATTTATCGATTATCCAGTTGGCCATTTTAATCAAAGGAAGAGCACATACAATGGAAACGCAAATAAGCTCATTTATGTCGAGATTACAAATGGTTTCCACATCTGACCACGCTTCTGTGGTCTCTATGAACCTCTTTGTTGCACTTCTTTGTGCTTGTATTGTCATTGGCCATCTTCTAGAAGAGAATAGATGGGTGAACGAATCCATCACTGCCCTTATAATTGTGAGTTCCAATCTAGAATTTGATGACTTCTTTGTTGATTCTCCCTATTTGGTTGGTGGTTTGTGCTTGTAGTATTTTTCTTATTTAGTATACAGCTGATCTTTTTTGTGGAATGATGCAAGGGCGTGGGGACTGGTATTGTTATATTGCTGATCAGTGGCGGAAGAAGCTCACATCTTTTGGTCTTCAGCGAGGATCTTTTCTTTATTTATCTTCTGCCCCCTATTATCTTTAATGCTGGGTATGTTTTCTGTCCTATACTTACAAATGCTGCTTCAATTCACTTAGTTAATGAGCTCTATGCGTGCATTGGGCTCTAAATTTCGACCTTGTTTTTGTTGGTTGGTGTGTGAGTCATACTTCTGTCATTTATTTTTACTGTTAGTTGACCTTTTTTCTTGTGTCAGGTTTCAAGTGAAGAAGAAGCAATTCTTCCGTAACTTCATGACAATCATGCTATTCGGAGCTATCGGAACTTTAATATCTTGTTGCATCATATCCATAGGTATGGCTGAGATTGCAGGACGTGCAAATTTATCTGAATTTCTTGACAAGTGGTTTGCCTGTACAAAGCTGGAGGATATCACAATTTTTAATAAAATTGCGTCCTGCATGAAAATTCATGCATCAAGTATGTTTATATGCATCAATTAGTTTCCAAAGGAGATACATTTTGAATTAGCAATGCTTTATACTCACATGCATGCCTGATGACTAACAATTAACAAATGATTTGGCAATAACATTGAATTTGAATCTGACAGGTGTTATTCTTGCCTTTGAAAAATTGGATATCAGCTCATTTGACATAGGGGATTATGTGGGTAATTTTCGAAACTCCTACTTGCTTCTTTCCATTCTTCTTTGCCTTTTCATTCTTGATTTTTGTGGCAACTGAAATTTATGTGAATTTTCAGCAATTGGTGCTATATTTGCTGCTACAGATTCCGTTTGCACACTGCAGGTTTGTTTCCGTCAAATTATTAGAGTGGTTTCAGGTTAAATGGACACGCTTAGAAACTAATCTCATCTCATCTGAGTAACGCAGGTCCTCAATCAGGATGAGACACCTCTTCTTTACAGTCTGGTTTTTGGAGAGGGTGTTGTAAATGATGCAACTTCAGTTGTGCTTTTTAATGCCATTCAAAGCTTTGATATTCGTAATCTTAGTCCCAAAATTGCTGGGCAGTTTCTTGGCAGCTTTTTCTATTTATTTGTCACAAGTACTATGCTCGGAGTGATAGTAAGTCTGTTGCATTCTATCTCTTAAACACACCTATAAATGTGCTCACTTAACACCAACCCGAAAATGCATGCATTTCATTCCTGCAAATTGAAGTTCGTGTTGCTTTTGCAGGCCGGGTTACTTAGTGCTTATATCATCAAGAAACTTTATTTTGGGAGGTAATTGTAGTATGATTTCGTGTTTCTAATTGCTCTTGGTTCTCCAAATCGAATAATTAAATTTGCTAAACTCAGATGTTTTCTCTTCAACTTAGAGCCTAGGGAAATTTCTATAGAATTATAACAGCCTACAGATGCAAAAGTTTTTTACACAGCTGCGGGTGAATAAGATATATAGGAGTAATAAGCCAAAATTTCACACTGATAGACGCAAATGCCCCAGTATTATTAGTTCAGGAAAAATCCTTGCTATATGTAAATCTCCATATACTCCTGTATAAGTTAATATGTATCCTCTATTAATAGGTGCCATATACACAGATACTGCTGTTGATGTGCATGTGTACTTATCCTTCTTTGCTCTTATGGTTATGGTAGTGGTCCAAGTACAGTGATACATTAGGTTATACATCACTAACCAACTATATTTATGACCCAGGCATTCAACTGATCGTGAGGTTGCTCTGATGATCCTCATGGCATACCTTTCATATATACTAGCTGAGGTATAATTCCTTTTGACTTGATCTTGTCTTCCAGTTTCCTCCTATGCTATCACTAGTTTGGGTTGAACACTTGGTAGTTTCCTGCCTTCTGCAGCTATTCTACTTGAGTGGCATTCTCACTGTATTTTTCTGTGGGATTGTGATGTCTCACTACACCTGGCACAATGTTACTGAGAGTTCAAGAGTTACTACCAAGTATGTCCTGTCTGAAAATTTTTCATTTAAGGGTTTGTGTCGAGTTGGTGTTGTATTTTTAACCCAACACATTGCGTTGTCATAATATTGGAATCTTATCAAAATCCACAGGCATGCTTTTGCAACCTTGTCATTCGTTGCTGAGATTTTCATCTTCCTTTATGTTGGTATGGACGCCTTGGACATCGAGAAATGGAGATTTGTGAGTGATAGGTATATTTCATTTAACCATTTATGATCATCTTATTCTTTCAACTCCACTCAGTTCTCCTCGTGAACTCAATGCTTTTGTTTGATGTCACTTTGTTGAAGTCCTAAAACATCAGGTGCAGTGAGCTCAATCCTTTTAGTTCTGGTTTTACTTGGAAGAGCAGCTTTCGTTTTCCCCTTATCCTTTATTTCCAACCTATCCAAGAAGACATCGACTGATAAGATTGACATCAAGCAGCAAGTAAATATTCCGCTTTTTTTTTTTTTTTTAGCTTGTTTCTATCAAATGCCAACCAATCAATGAATTTTTCCTGATGTTGTTTCTTTTCAGATTGTGATATGGTGGGCTGGTCTAATGAGAGGTGCTGTATCAATGGCCCTTGCATATAATAAGGTAGCAAAACATTGCTTCGTGCTTCTTTTGTGGATTTGAGATATCGACTGAACATATCAAAGAGTAGAGTTAGCCATGAGTCTTTTCAATCACAATTGATAATGTGTTCTCTGTGATGATCTTGCAAATGAATGCAGTTTACAAGCTTGGGACACACTAACGTGCGAGATAATGCCATAATGATCACTAGCACCATTACTGTTGTTCTTTTCAGCACAGTGGTACTTCTCTCTTTCATATGGTTTTAGTAGTTATAGCTACATCATGCTTTTTGACTATCTTGCAACAATATAAAAAGTTTCTGCCATAGTGTTTACTATTAGTTCTCTTGGTTAATAGTAAAGAAGGGAAAAAATGGAGTTGGATTCATTAATGATGTAGTTTGTTGTCAACAACCCTTCTAAGGTGTAAAAAATGGAAATTTTAGGAGTTATAATTGAACCATTGCAGCCAGCCACTGTTTGTTTCTTGCTTTTATCCACAGATTTAATGAAATGAAACATTTTCTTCTTCGTTCTGCTCAGGTGTTTGGTTTGATGACTAAACCTCTTATACGATTTTTGTTGCCTCATACAAAAAAAGTTCCAAAAACCTCCACAAATGCATCAGATCCAAATTCTTCCAAGTCATTGACGGTGCCTCTTCTTGAAGAGGGGCAAGATTCCTTGGATGATATTACTAAGCATCCTCAGCCAAGAAGTATACTCAACCTCCTGACAATGCCAACGCACACTGTCCATTGCTACTGGCGCAAGTTTGACAATGCCTTCATGCGCCCTGTGTTTGGTGGTCGGGGGTTTGTTCCATTTGTTCCTGGCTCACCAACAGAAAGGAGTGCCCACGATCAATGCCAATAAGAGAAAGCCAAGCTAGCTGTACAAATTCTGCTAAGCTATGATTGCCTTGGAAACTAAAAGACAGTACACTTTAGACCTGCTGATGAAAAGTTCTGGCAGAATTTCTTCTTGGATATTCGAAGAGCTTTGGGTTTGGCTTTCTTGTATAGTCTAGTATACGCATGGAAATGTGGTTTAACTTGTATAAGCGATATTAAATGTACAGTCCCTCATTGTCTGTTACATATAGGAATGACAGATTGTCATATCGATGCTTGATTTTAGCCGAGTGGGAAGTTGAGATCTTCCAATTTTTGAACAATGGTGATGTTTCATTTCATCGTCTAGTTTCTCTGAATTTGCCCTATATTCCCATTATCCATCTCTTGCCATTTATTAGCTCCCTTGTGCACCAGTTCAGATGACCTCTATAAATTAATCTTATCTCTTAATCCCAATACAATATAGAACTTGATAACGTTTACGAGGTGTCAAGAATTTTACGTCGAACAAATAATGTGAGTGCATTCAGTCATTTATAATAATGTACAAACTTCCTTTTTTAACTAACTTTTGAGAGTGAGTTAGGCTTTTCAACATAGTAACAGAGTCCGCTTGTTTCGATAGTTTGAGGCAATTCTCGGTTTTGTCCCTTTATCCAATATGCCCAATAGATGTCTAGCTCTGCTTTAGGTTGAGGGGGGTGTGTCAAGAATCTCATATCGGACAAGTATAAGTGCATTCAACCATTTATAATAGTGTGCAAACATTCTCTTTTAAGCTAGCTTTTAGGAGTAGATTAGGCCTTTCAATATAATATCAGAGCCCGTTTGTCTCGATAGTTTGGAGCGATGCTCGGTTTTGACCCTTCTTCTAATATGTCCAACAGATGTCCAGCCCTACTTTGGACTAAAAGGGGTGTGTCAAGAATCCTACTTCGAATAAGTGTGAGTGCATTCAACCATTTATAATAGTATGCAAACCTTCTCTCTCAAGCTAGCTTTTGGAGGTGAGTTAGGCTTTTTAATATGGTATCAGAGCAAGTTTGATCCGGATTATTAATTTTCTGATTGTTCGTTTAAATGTCCAGTGCCAACAGCCCGGTCCGGTTACCACTACGTTTATTTCAAGTGACAACTAAATATTCAGTTCCGGTTGCACTTAAGGAGGAGTGCTAGAGTATCTCATATTGATTAAACATGAAAATGTTAAAGAGTTTATAAATGGTAAGAGTCAACTATCCAAATCATTAATTCTAGTCATTTTAATAATGATTAACCTAAATTCAATTCTTGTTAATGAACTCTACATTCTACCTGTTGGATCCCAAATTGTTCTGGAAGTTAGAACTATATATAAGAAATGTTGGAAGTTAAAAAGTTAGAAAAATGTTA
>JAOTAZ010000003.1:26449615-26460776 GCA_025629785.1 Erythroxylum oxycarpum
CGGAAATTGTTTAGATACAGTATTAGACTGTCATAGATTTTCTGATACACAAGATCCTCAGAAGAGGCGAGTGTAGAACATACTCATCCTACACTTAAACAAAATAGGATATATGACTCAAGTCTTTAAAGCTTTCAGGAATGAGAAGAAGCTTAGCAAACAAACTTCATTAAACTTCAAACTTCTTACAAAGAGTAGAATCAAGCCTAGAATAAAGCATGCTTACAACTAAAAGGAAACCTTGCTTTTATAGGTGAAGCGTGGGTCAGAAATATAAATCTACCAAAAGACATACCCATGACAACTTTAGAAAAGAAAGCTAAAGTACAATGATGATTACTTTAGAAACGAAGACTAATAATGCTACCTAACCTTATCAAAAGGAATATACTTTTACAAAAGGCAAAAGGTGAATAATACCTTACTTTACAAAAGTTAAAAAGTAAATAGTGCGATGATAAGAAGAAATCTTGAATACTGACTTAAAGTGATTTGTGGGACCATATTTCATCAAAAGTCTTCAACGGTGGTTGCCTTAAAAGGTGTGCTCATTTTAAAGGGATAAAGTGAGGCCAGGATCGTCTATCAATTCCATTCCTCTATCAATTTGTTCAATCAGGTCATGGTTTTTTTATTAGCCCATTTAGAAGGCCATAGGCCAGAAATAGAACTGGATGTATGAGTTGGGCTTGATTGTATTGGATAATGAGCTAGACTGGATAGGACAAGGTATATCATTGGCTCGAATATGAATCACATTGTTATTAACAGAAGTCCATTGGCTTATTGATGGAGTGATAATAGGTTCAAGAAGTTCAGTATCTTCATAATAAGGTCTAAACGATGTGCACATTGTTGAGAAGTTAGAATTTTGAGCTCGATTTACCTGATCTAATAGAGCATATAAATCTTCCAGAAAACATGTTTGATCAATAGACCAAGAGGTAGAAGTTCTCCATTGTTGAACATGATTAAATATGTAAAGCTGACTAGAATCGCTCATAATATATGGACGATGAATTAGATAAATGACATAAATTTCTCGATTGTCCACAGAGGAATCCCATAAGCGATGATGTGTCAAGACTAGGGACATATCAATTCTCCATTTGCAGAGAGGTTGAAACTACTCAAGAAATGTCCACAAAGAGACTTGGAATTTGTTGGATAAAAAAGGTGACGATAAAGATGTAGAGGTGAAAAGGCAATTGAGCAGGTATAGAGGGATGACATGGCCTAGAGGTGCCACTGAGTGTATTCATCAATTTTATCATAAATATGATACACCATTTTGTACGGATTAGTAGGATCAAAGAATGTAGGAATTGGGAGGATGTCATGCTTCAGAAGAGTCAGATGTAAATAGTAAAACAAACTCTAATGTAAAAGAGGATAAAGTTCTGATACAATAGTTGGAGGAGTAGTAAATAGAGGAGGAAACTCCTTTTTATATTTAGCAAACCGAGGAAATTCCATCAACTAGTATAATGAAATGAGAAGTTGGATTGAAGAGGAGAAAAACAAAAAAGGTTTTGAAGTTCTAGAGAGATAATTAGCAAGTGTGTTTTTGTGACCTTTAATGTGTCAAATGGTGTATTTATAGAAGGAAAACCATTCTTGCCAATGAAGCAACTGACTATTAGGAATCTTTTTCTTGGATTGGTCAAGGATTTTCAGAAATGAGGTGTTATCTATTTCAATGATAAAATGATAAAGAGTGAGGTGGAAAGCGAATTTTTCAATACCTCGTTTTACTGCAAGAATCTCTTTATAACTAATATGATAGTGACATCCAGAGGGACTGAATGAGCCACTTACATGTCCGCAATAATGCCTTTTATCATTGAGTTCTTCTAGGAGAACAACACCCCAATGTGTGTCACTAGCATCAGTTTGTAAGACACGTTGTCCATTATCAGGAATCTTTAATGGTGGAGGATCCTGACATATTTGATTTAGATGCTTGACAACTTTTGTTTATCCCTTTGTCCAAGATGATGAATTCTTTTTTAAAAGCTTGGATAAGCTTGAAGTATAAGCAGCCACTTGTGGTATGAAATCTCGAATATAGTTAACAATTCCAAGGAATTGTTGTATCTGCTTAACAATGAGGTATTCATATGAAAATTGCAATAGTTCTTTTGCATTGTATGAACCTGGTTGGTAGAATCCATCTTTGAATTGCATACCCAAGAATTCAATTTCTGTAGTGCCAATAATGCTTTTTGAGGTCGAAAGCATAATGCTATACTTGAGTTAGATCCAAAAATCTTTTCATAGGGCTGTATGTTCTTTATGGGTCTTTGAGAACAATAAGATGTCGTCAATGTAGATCAGTGCAATGTTGATAATAGGTTCTTAGATCTTTGTAATGGATTTCTGAAACAGTGATGGAGTGACTTTAAGTCCAAATGACATAATAGTTCATTGGTATTGTGCATTGGGAAGGCAAAATGCAGTCTTATGTTGTTCTTCTAGGTGAATACCCAATTGATAAAATCTTGCCTTAAGATCAAACCTTGAGAAGATAATAGCTTCTTTAAGGAATAGTACTTGAGTACTTATCATTGGTATAAGAAACTTGTTATTTTCCAGGCAAGCATTCAAAGGTTTGTAGTCAATGACTAATCTTTTCTTTCCACATTTTTACTCTAAACATTTGTTAATATAAAACGCTTGACAAGCCCAATTCGACTTTGTGGGCTTGATGAGTCCTTGCTTCAAAATGATTGCACACTCATCAAGTGCAAGCTTCAGATCATTAGGATTCATCACTAGATGTGTGGCTTTTGTAAGATTGATATCCTCACTCTTCTTGAAAGGTAGGCTTATAAAAAAGTTAGCTTTTTTTTCACAGAGGATATGGGTGAAAATGCTGTGAATGAAAATCTGGACAATATTCCAACAGTTTATCTCGAAGTGCAATATAATGTGTAGGAATCTAGGTAAGTTCAAACATATTTTTTATTTTAGTGTATGGACTGAATAGTGATCAATACCTGCGGCCTGTGGGTAAGATCTGCAAAGGTGATGCTTTACTGTATGTATCTATACCAATCAGAATGTCTGGGCCTGGTAAATTGTTTCCAAGAAATTTAGTCTAAATTGTACACTGAGGAAAGAAGCGAATGTCGATTTGTCTTCTTGTTATCAACTCAATCTTAAAATAATTACCATCAACAGCCGTAAAATATTCTTCATAAGAAGTCCATGCATCAAATGATATGATATTGGGTTTTATGATCGTACGAATGGATCCAATATCCATAAACCAATGAATTTATCATATTTGTCCTGTTGTAAGAGTTGGATTTGGACGTAAGGTTGTTTTACTAGTGTATGATATATTTTCAGACAAGTCTGTTGTAACATGTATAGTGAATCATCGTCTGTAGAGCCGATGAAAGAGATGATTCTTCTTTAAACGTTGATACAGAGATAGCAAACTTAGTATCTTTGTCCTTTTGAGATTGTTCCTCAATTAATTCCTCAAAGTCGTTGTCAGAATGAATTGGTAAAATAGATTTGAGTTGTTTTAACAACTTGAGATCTTTCTTCATTTTGTGAGGACATTTATTTGCAAAGTGACCACGTTGTCCATAGAGAAAACATCAAGTAGGCTTTTATCGATGTGAGGAATTTTTGAAGAACCTGAACAAATCTTCTTCTTGTATTGTCGTTCTTCCTTTCATAGGATTTCTTCTAAGGCTTATAGCCTTCTTTCTTCCTGTGGAACTTTCTCCTAGGGTAGACTTGATGAAGATGAGCTTTCTTCTTGCTATGACACTCATAAGTCCTTTTATCTTTGCATTTGGTATGGAGATAAGGCTTCTTGCAAGCCTGTTTGAGAACTGGACTGCCTTTATTGATATTCTTGAACAAGGTATACTGATCACATAACTTATCAAGAGAAGCTAATGCAAGCTGATAGATTTCTTCAAGAGATATTGTTGACATGTCTCATTGTAGAGAAACTATAGTCCTTTGTAGTTTTGGTTGCAGTTTATTTGGAAGGGATGATATAAAAGTATCTCGATGATTAACATCATTCCATTCATTCAAGAGATAATACCTTTCCGTCATGCATTGGTAATGCTTCTGGATATCACACTTATCAAGAGAACATGATTTCATTGCGAAATACTCTTGATGGATTTTATTTGTGAATGAGCTGAAAATCACCAATAATTTCTTTGTGAATTATGCCAAGTAGTGCTCCAGCTGTAATGACTTGAATGTACTGAAGGCGTTGATAATCATTAATACTTTTCCACCATTCTCGCAAAATACTAGTGAAACGAGATGTAAATTTAGACAAAATATCTAACAAATGATAATTAGGTCTGGTCATTTAAAGATTAATTCATGCACTGAATTCATGTATTCTATCCCTCCATTTCTTCGGGGGTAGATCAGCGAATGTAAACCAAAGTCCTGAAGTAGGTTTGGTTGTAGCCTATTCAGCCGGTTGAGCTGGTGTTGCTTGTGGTGCCGGTTCAGGTCTGAAAGGTTCAGTGCCTATTGATTTTGCTTCGTTAATTTCAGGTTTAACTTTAGAATATTGAGGCATCGTCATCAGAACATTAGATAATTTTGAAAGGTCAGCAAACTATGCTGAAGAATCAGATGATGGTTCTCAAATGGGTTCAGATGATGACTCAGAAACTAGTAACTCAGAGACTAGTTTAGATGGTGTTGCAGAAACTTCAGATGTTTTGACAGAGATTAAATCAGATGGTTCCGATGCCTCTGATTGAGAACTTGAATCTTTTGCAAGAGATTTAGTAGTTAGAGTTGCAAGGAACTCTGTCTGTTTAGCTTTGTCCTTCCCAAGAGAAGAGGTGAAAGGTTGTACTTTTGGTGGAGACGTTGGAGGTGTATGAATCTGTAATGGTTTAGTCCACTAATGAGCTGGTGTAAATGGTGTATAAGAGGTTGATAGCTCAGGAACCTTTGAATACTCAGAAACTTGTTGTTTAGGCAAATGACCAGATTTTTCCCTTGATTTTGACTTTTTTGGTTTCTCTGGAGTTATATGAGGATGTATGTACTGTCTAATCAAAGGATAATTGAATTTGAGTAGCTTTGAGTAGTCAGCTTCTTCTGGATACTTTTGATACTGAGGAGTCGAGTATGATGGTTGTGTATTGGGAAAATCTGCTGAGGATGAGCCATAGATTATCCTTGATTGTGCAGAATGCATATCAGCTTCCATTTGTTGCACAATTCCTTGAATCTTTTGTATCAGACAAACTTTAAAGTCGAAATCAAGCCCTATATAATGGGCAAAGATGTATTGTCGAAGTTCAGCATCAAGACGCTGAATATGAGCTTTGTTTGAATGATAAATTTTTTGTATCTGTTTAGAAACTATACCGACTTTATAATGAGTAACATGATTTTGTTGATTGATTAATCTTTCTCAGAAGTTTGTTATGTGCTACTGCGTTAGATGTTTGTTAGTTGAGAACTTCATCTGATAGATTTGACACAAGTGTTCCTTGTGAAATAATTCTTGTGGCTTAGATGTAAGGGTTATAAACAACCCTCTGCGAATCATCAATACTCCTGGTTATTGAAAGAAAGCCTTCCTTATATGGCATTGCCATCATACCGGGTATAGGAGTAGGAGTCATAACAGAAACTTCTAGCTTAGATTTGTATGTAGATCTGAATGTATATGATTTCAACATCTCTCATAGAGATTTAGGTCTGGATTGTTTTATCATTAGACCTATACAAGAGCTAGAATCATCTGGATCTGGATAAACTCTAAGGGGATGATGCTCACGAGAAGGCATACAGTGAGGTTTTGGCTTTTTCTTCTTCCTTCTCCTTCTTGAATATCGATCATCATTATCTGACTTAGGGCTGAGACAGATCTCACAATCAGGTTCACACATGGATGGGTCGACATCATATACAAAATGTCCACAATGATGACTAATATAGACTAGATCTCCGTTAGATTTAAAGTAATGAACACGAGGACTAGATTTACCTTCCGTATAAGAAAATATAGGCTGGATCATAAGGATTGTCTCAAATGTTGAAGGTCTAGATAGATTTTCATTGGGCCGTGTATAGATGGACTTAATAGTTCCATCTCTCAAGGTCTTCAGAATCGGAGGAGTAATCGTATGAAAAAAATGTCGATGAGGCACGTGGAACACCTTCTGGTAGTTGGTGATCCATTCAGTAGGCATCAACTTTTCAAGCTTCTATACTGGTAATTGCTTTGGGATCTAAATGATAGTAGTCTGATCATCAGAATGATCAGCGACCATGTAAAGAGTATCCGAAGTGAAATTTAGAAAGCTAAGGTACAAAGCATGATTATGTAGACGATAGATCATCTAGTAATGTAGAGTAAACATGATGGCTGTAAGATCTTGATCTGCTCCAGTGATCTGAATCTGAACTTGTAGTCATTCAGATAAAATAGGATCATCCGACCTGGTGTTGAAATCAACTGGTCAAAATGACACTTCCGTTGTTGAGCGTTGTTAGTAGATTACCAATAAGAGCATTTTTGTACATTGTATAGGCAGTGTCTAAAAGAGATATCCTGGCTTTCACAGGTATTCCCTTTCTTCCATGAAGTGTAAGAACAAGTCGTATAGCTCCAACATAAATATGTGTATGATTTTGTTCCCTCCATAAAGAGATCGGTTCTTTAGGGATTTCAAGCTTTATGTATTGTTCTGCACTGGTAGATTTGAAACTACACTGTTCCAATTTGAAACTCTGGATGATTTCTTTCACACGAGGTCTAGTGGTAGACAAAATACTATAAATACTTCTCGTCCAAGATTGGTCACAAGAATAAATACTGTATGGACTCAACAAAGGTAAAGAAGACTCACACACACAATTTTCTATAGGTACATGAGTAATTTTTACAAGATTTTCGATTTTGTTTGATAACACACGCTTTAAACTAGAAAGTAAAGAAGACATAGACAAAGTTGAAGATAAATGAACAGGGTTGGAAGACAGTATTTCCATACTTTCTTATAGGCTCTCTCCTTACTCACTTCTCTGAACAAGACTTAGTCTTACCTACCTGATAAGATGCGAAGGTTTGGTATGTTTCCAAAGTTAAACCACACATTGTGGAGTAACTCTTTGTAGCAAAGTTGCTAATAGGATCATGGTTTAGAAAACCAAAGGGCATAGTATACCGAAATATACCCGACAATAAAAAAAGTTTAGGCTTTGATACCACTCAGGGACCTCGAATGGCACACAGGGAAACTATGAAACTAAACTGGTCACCACATAGGTGAAAACAACTCGTTTCGACTAGATTATCGATAATACAGAGTCGAATTGGAAGTATGTATACCAAAAGTAAGGTCCAGGTATGATGGACGAGACAACAAAGCCCTCTCTAGCTCTCTTGGCTCATGGGCACAACTCTCATCTTTCCTCTTAGGAACCTTTACTTCTCTTACATACTCTTACTCGTCATTTCCCGTTAAATAATCTAGTAGTAGCGAAAATTGTTTAGATATAATACCAGATTGTCATATATTTTCTGATACACAAGATTCTCAGAAGAGGCAAATGTAGAGCATACTCATCTTACATTTAAACAAAATAGGAAATATAACTCAGGTCTTTGAAGCTTTCAAGAAGGAGAAGAGGCTTAGAAATGAAACTTCATTAAACTTCAAACTTCTTACAAAAAGTAGAATCAAGCCTAGAATAAAGCATGCTTACAACTGAAAGGAAACCTCTTATAACTGAAAGGAAACCTTGCTTTTATAGGCGAAGAGAAGGTCAGAAATGTAAATCTACCTAAAGACATACTCATGACAACCTTAGAAAAGAAAGCTAAAGTACAATGATGACTACTTTAGAAAAGAACTAATAATGCTACCTAACCTTATCAAAAGGAATATACTTTTACAAAAGGCAAAAGGTGAATAGTACCCTACTTTGTAAAAGTCAAAAAGTAAATAGCGCGATAATAAGATGAAATCTTGAATAGTGACTTGATGTGATTTTTAGGACCATCTTTCATCAAAAGTCTTCAACGGTAGTTGCCTTAAAAGGTGTTCTCATATAGATGTCTTCAAAGTCTTATTGGAATGATTGTCTTATGTTCCATTAGGATCCAAATAATCCAATAAATTATTTGACACGAATTGATTTGTGCCATGTTTGAAGATTGGATGGAGAGTCTGGATCATCTGACCTATCAGTATCCGATTGATGTGCTTTACGTTTTTTACTAGGATTGAGCTTATGTTTATAAAGGTGATGTAGGAATTGACTTAACTCATCTTCATTAGGGCTATAGTGATCATCATTGAGGTCTTGAGCATCCTGAAAAACTGAGTTAAATTGTTGTGGAGGACCTATAATGTCTAAGACTGTTTCTTCTGTATCATATTCAAGACTATTAGAACCAGGTATGTCAACTTTTGGTGCTTCTGGTTCACCAGGGATAAATTCACCAGGATATGGTCCAATAGAAGTGGAAAGAACTGGTGTATCTGAAAAATGATTAATCTCCTTGAGAAAATCTCTCAAAGATTGAAGCACTTTATCCTGAAGTCGTGGCCAATATAAACATGTGTGATAATGTTGGACACATTATTCTGTGTAAAGAACAATAATATGTTTTTCTCTGTATAGACAATAGAGAATAAAGAAGCAATGTGTTGATTGTCATCTAACTGAAGTAGTCCACAGACGATGTTGTTGAATGATTATAGAACATTGATGCTTCCATTGATATAATGGTTGAAATCATTCCAAAAATATCCATAATAAAGAGCTTCCATTGTTTAGATCACAGATATTTTGATACAACTGAAGAGGTGATATGGTAATAGCACAAGCATAAAGGGAAGAGAGTGCCTAAAGATACCATAATGTGCTTTCAGATATAGGATCTTGAAGGAAAGTCACATTAAGGTAGGGTGCTTTGAGGTTGAACATAGTAGGATTGCCAAGAGAATTATGTTCACTCAAAAATTGATGCAAGTAATAGAATAAACTAATACGAGCAAGTGAGGCAACTTCAAACACACTAATAGGCTTACTAGTTATAGAAGGAAAAGACTTCTTTGTGAAAGCAAAGAGATATTGGTTTGCCATGTTTTTGTGATTTTTATGACAAAATAGTGAAAAAACAAAAGACTCTGTGAAGTTATTAGGCCGAAGAGAAAGATGATACTTATAGTGAGAAAACTATCTAGTGGCCATGGAGGATGTTGTCGGAGTATTGTAGATAAAGTTGTAAGGTCAACACTAGTCTGTAAGACACGTTGTCCGTTATCAGGAATCTTTAGTAGCAGAGGATTCTGACAGATTTGCTTTAGATGCTTGACAACTTCTGTTTGTTCCTTTGTCCAAAGTGGGGGATTCTTTTTCAAAAGCTTATATAAGCTTAAAGTATAAGCAGCCATATGTGGTATGAACTCTCAAATGTAATTAACAATTCCAAAGAATTGTTGTATCTGCTTAACAGTGAAATATTCATCAAGAAATTGCAATAGTTCTTTTGCAATGTATGGACCTGGCTAGTAGAATCCATCTTTGAATTGCATACACAAGAATTTAATTTCTATAGTGCCAATAATGCTTTTCGAGGCCAAAAGCATAATGTTATACTATTGAGTGAGATCTAAAAATATTTTCAAAAGGGTCGTATGTTCCTCACGGGTCTTTGAGAATAGTAAGATGTCGTCAATGTAAATTAGTGCACTGTTGAGGATAGGCTCATAGATCTTTGAAATGGATTTCTAAAACAGTAATGAAGTGACTTTAAGTCCAAATGACATAACTGTCCATTGGTATTGTGCATTGGGAATGCAGAATGCAGTCTTACGTTGTTCTTCTGGGTGAATACCCAATTGCTAAAATCTTCTCTTAAGGTCAAACTTTGAGAAGATAACAATTTCTTTAAGGAATAGTACTTGAATACTTATCTTTAGTAAAGGAAACTTGTCACCTTACAGGTAAGCATTCAGAGGTTCGTAGTTAATGACTAATCTTTTCCTTCCACGTTTTTTCTCTGAACGTTTGTTGATATAAAATGCTTGACAAGTCCAATCCGACTTTGTGGGCTTGATGAGTCCTTACTGCAAAAGGATTGCACACTCATCAATTGCGAGCTTTAGATCATCAAGGTTCATCCCTAGATGTGTGGCTTTTGTAGGATTGATATCCTCGTTCTTCCTGAAAGGTAGACTTATAAAAAAGTCAGCATGTTTCTATAAAAGATATGGGTTAGAAAACTGTGAATGAGAATCTGGACAGTATTCCAACAGTTTATCTCGAAGTGCAGTATAACGTGTAGGAACCTGGGTAAGTTCAAAGACATTTTTTATTTCGGCGTATGAACTTAATAGTGATCGATACCTGAGGCCTATGGGTAGAATCTGCAAAGGTGATGCTTTAATGTATGTATCCATACCAATCAGAATGTCTGGTCTGGTAGATTGCTTCTAAGAATTTTAGTCCAAACTGTACACTGAGGAAAGAAGCAAATGCCGATTCGTCTTCTTGTTATCAACTCAATCTTAAAAGAATTACCATCAGCAACAGTAAAATATTCTTCATGAGAAGTCCATGCGTAAGATGATAAGATATTGGGATTTTGATCGTACGACTGGATCCAATATCAATAAACCCAATAGCCCTAATGGGTTTATCATATTTGTCCTGTTGAAAGAGTTGGATCTAGACGTAAGGCCATTGTACTGGTGTATGATCTCTTTATAGACAAGTCTGCTATAACATGTATAGTGAATCATCATCTGTACAAGTAGATGAAAGAGATGATTCTTCTTTAAACGTTGATACAAAGATAGCAAACTTGGTATCTTCGTCCTCTTGAGATTTTTCCTGAATTAATTCCTCAAAGTCGTTGTCAGAATGAATTGGTAAAACAAATTTGAGTTGTTCCAACAACTTGGGATCTTTCTTCGTTTTGTGAGGGATTTTTTTTAAAATTTAAACGAATTAATATGAAGTAAGAGTTAAGAGTACATCCCTTATCCTTGAAAGGATAACAATCCTATAACCCAGACTGTTGGGCCCCGTTTTCAAAGCCCAACGATCGGTTTGGAATCGAAGAACAAAAATAGAAGCGAAATTCCTAAACTCTTTAACCCTCAAAGACAAGCCCTCGCTATCTAGCGTC
>JAOTAZ010000003.1:26550667-26560884 GCA_025629785.1 Erythroxylum oxycarpum
AAAAGCTCTACTGACAAAAGCTCTACTGATAAAAGCTCTATTAATAAAAGCTCAACTAAACGAACCCTTAATAAGCTCTAGAAAGTTTATCCATATATAAGTAATCACCCTCCTTCGATAACAAACAAAAGCTCTCACATAGATTCGATTGAGGATTCAAATCCACAACAATCAAATAATGGAATTTAAAGGAAATAAAAAATTAGACTTATTTAAAAGGAAATGAAGAAGGTTCCTCAAGTGGTTGTCGTCGATTCGATCAAAATTAAAAAAAAAATAAAGCTAAAAGGCACAAAGAGATTGATAAAGTGAACAACACTAACTTCAGCTAAATATCAAGAACAAATTAAGTATCAAATTTCTAGCCCTAAATGGAAAAGCCATTAATGATATCCACAAGAACAAGACTAGACATGTCAACATATGCAAAACCATAGTTTCTTAATCTAGAGGAAGCTCATTTTTAATAAGGGCACAACTACACACAGGAGAAAAGAGAAAAATTACAACCAAATATTATATATAGAAGCTTCATTCCCAGTTGAACCGTGGAGTCCGAGTCTGAACCTAAACTGAATCTTATTTATATATAATCAAGCTTCAGCCCCACTTAGATTGTGCAGTCCCAATCTAAATCTAAATCGAATCTTAAAAATTTTAAAAAAAGAAACTCGACCTTGAACTAAAACTTGGTTAACTCAAACAAATTCACTAACTTTGGATTTGGGAAGAAGAAAAAGAGTTAGCTCGGAGAAAATAAAGAAGTTTCATTAAGATTCAAGGTACATAAGAATAAACTCTTTTGTTTTGTATTCTTTCATATTTACTGTTGGTTTTATTTGTTGGAGTATGAACTAAATTGCAATAGAGATCTAGACAGATGAACAGTAGAGATGTAGACAAGATGAACTCTAAAACCTATTGCTTGGATTTATTTATCTATTTAAAGAAAGATCCATGTTTTCTTGTGAATTATTTACGAGTCTATATTGTGTTGAATTAAGATATGCTAGTATTTTGGTTCAATTTTAGATTTCGTAGATAGAAATTGATAAATTATATGTATAAATATATCAAGTCATGAATAATGAAATTTGCGTAAAACCCTATAGATAAACTACATAAATCTCCTAGTATAGAGTACAATCTATTAAAAAATTTATACAACGAATTAATGCATTTTTGGGAGTTTTTAATTAGAAAAAAATTCAAACAATCAACTTAAAGATAAGATTGTATGTCTTGAGAAAAGAAAAAAAAATCATAACTTCAGAATTTTTATTGATAAAAAAGGTTAATTATTGAATCAAGATAAATTCAAGCATAAGAAGGTTTTAAGGATAAATAGTGAATTCCTTATTGAGCTTAGGAAGGAACATTTGTCGAAGATTATTTGACCGAATCACTATACTTCTTGAATATGCCTAGAAATAGAATGACGTATTGCAATCTTTAAGCATGTAGTCAACGTCATTCTAGGTCTCAGCAACAACCTCGGCCTCAAGCTCTTCCGTCCATAGCTACAGGTGCCCTGCGTATGTTGGAGGTCCTAGCTTGGCCAAGGAGGAGATTCAAGGTCTCCTATGAAACATTCCCCATAACTTTAAGGACCACCCAATTTAACTAACTGAACAATAATAGGAAAAGTGATATTTAGTCCCTTGGAGAAGCAAGCAAGGGAAACAAGTTGAGACGTATTGAAGAAATCATAATACTTAAATCCATGTAGCTTATAAGGCCCATGTGACTATGGACTCAGTCCTGACACATTAAATAATGGGTGTAAAAGGGAACTTTTTTCTTTTTTTTTTTCTTTAAACAGATATTTGATATTTGATGTTGTAGTAGTAAATAAAGAGATAGGATAATTTCGTATCAAAAGACTTCATTCATTTATACGGTGATTTATTTTTTTTTATCTGATGAGATCCTTAATATTAAAGAATCTCATTTGTATAATTATATGGATAAGAATTTGTGACACATAATTGACACAAAGGAAATGATCTCATCCGTAAAAAAGGTTGGGTGGTCTTTGAGCAAGATGTTGAAAGTTTTGTAATTTTGTTCAGTTCAAAACAAAACAAAGCCTGGCAATGCATGGAAAGGACAATACTTTTGGTAGTGGTACAGTTCCTTTCCGGAAATATCAAACCGCTGTAGATACGATACGATACGATACTTCCCTCCCCACTCAAATACAAATTCGTCACTATTCAATTATGATGGACGGCTGGGAGAGAGTCATTCATTACAATGGATAGAGCAGAAGCTATGGTGGGTCCGTATCGCAACTTTAAATGTGGATCGGTTATCTGGGGCACTGTGTCTGTGTTTGCTATTTAAGACGGGGCTAGTTTTTTGTGGGGATATGAAGCTTTTCGTGGCGTACGCGTGTCATGTGAATGCGATTGCTAGTTTGTCTGTATTGTCTTGTCAAGGCCCAGAACTAAAAAGTAGTATTTTCAGAAAATTAAATGACTCCTTTTTTTTATTATATTAAATAATCTTAGGCTTTCAAGATTAGATTTTTTTTGACTAGTTTTGTTTTATCTTATTCTATTTTATAAAATTTTAATTATTTATTTTACAAATTTTATGTGAGTTTATATGAATCTTGTATAAATAAATAACTGTAATTTATTAAACACAATAAAATATTATAATATTACACAGAGATAATCACCTCTTTTCACGTGATTCGATTCAAAATTCCCTAAAAACTGAAAGCCTTAAGTGAGCAGTTGAGAACATTTAGGCCGTTAACCAAACCAAAGATGAGGTTTCAACTGTAAGTACAGAAAGGCGGCAAAACATGGCGTTTTGAGACTGGAGAGCGCACCCTCAACCCCGTTCGTCGTCACGTGACTATGGAGCTCTCTGCACGTGCAGAGGCTATTTGGCTAATTTTGTTATTGCAAAAAGCCAAAAGATAATTAATTTTACACAGGTAGGTCCCACGCGGCACTTCTCTTTCGGCCGCTTAACTTTGGCGCTTCTGTTAGCTTCCCCACTTCACCACCCCACATGCGCAGCTTCAGCGTTTTCCCATTCACATCCACTAAATTGCGCCCGACGCTTTATCCTGCGCACTGTCCCCATTCATTTCTTAGTTCCATTGCTGTGCCTGTGAGATTTACCCATTTATCGTTGTTGCTTATTGATCTTGTGTTTTTAGCAATATTAAGCGTACCCTTCTGGTTCTTCGTTTTTTAGCGTTTGTTTATGTGGTAAACGAGTGATCTTTGACTTTGAAGGTTCAATACTCTTTGCTACTTTTTTTGAATATGAGATAAAAGTGGGCTATTCTCTGAAGAAGGATCTCTGTCGAAGTTACCGGCTTTTGCTTCTGAATCTCTTAAGGTTAAGAAGCCGAGTTTCATGGCTGGGAACAGTGAAGTTAACGTCAATGAAAGCAAGGTAATTCCTTTTCATGTTCTTTCTTCTTGTTATTGCTGATTGTTTGATAATGAGATACGTTGTTGTTTCTATTTAGCTTGTTTGGGTTTCTCGCTTGTTTGTGTTTTGGTGCTTGGAGTTTCATATTCAGCCGGACTGATGCTGGATTTTTAGGCAAAACACGTATTTGTGAACAGGGCTTACTGACTTGGGATTTTGAAAGTGGTGATTGTTGTTAAGAAAAGTTGGTGTGAATCTTGTGTTTTCTGCTTTATCTCTAAATAGGACATTTCTGCTCTGTCTCTTCTGTTTTTCAAGATTCCTTGTAATTTGAACTTTGAGTCTTACTCGTTACCTTTTTTCTCAAAATTGGAAGCTTGCTGGTTTTTCCTCTTTTGGGGTTTGATATAATAACAAACCGTTGTTGTTTGGGGCTTTTTTGGAATCTAAGAGCATGTATGAGGAGTTTTATCAGCTTTGCCCTTTTTTCTTTAATGGTTCTATGATTTTCCGTTTGTATTCATGACTTAATTATTAAAGTTCAATTTGACTTCCTTTTCCCCTTTAGGCTTTGGATCAGTAAACTCTGAATACCGTGATCTGGTTATATGCTTGTCTGCATGCTAACACTTGATTTCACTATACCTTGTCATAGTATCACTTTTCATTCTTGGTTTATTTAGTTTCGGGCACTCGCTTTCTAGTTCAGCTTATAAAATTAATTGTATAGTTAATGCAAATCCCACGTAAGATCTTCTAATAATTCTGTCTGGCTTTTTAGTCATTCATATTTGTTACTAGGAATTAATTTGGTAAAACATTTTTCTTCATTTTCTGTAGTTGGTAGTTCCTCTAAATACTTGGGTCCTTATTTCAAATTTCAAGTTGGCTTACAATCTCCTTCGACGGCCTGATGGAACTTTTAATCGCCATTTGGCTGAATTTCTGGACCGAAAAGTTCCAGCCAATGCAACTCCAGAAAATGGAGTTTTCTCATTTGATGTTATCATTGATCGTGGAACCAACCTTCTCAGCCGGATATATCGACCAACATCTGGGGAGGAAACTCCACAAAATATTGCTGATTTTGAGAAGCCTGTGAACTCGGAGTTTGTTCCTGTCATAATCTTCTTTCATGGTGGAAGCTTTGCACACTCCTCTGCAAATAGTGCTATTTATGATACACTATGCCGTCGGCTAGTGGGCATGTGCAAGGCTGTGTTGGTGTCTGTAAATTATAGACGTGCACCTGAAAACCGATATCCATGTGCTTATGATGATGGGTGTGCAGCTCTTAAGTGGGTCAATTCAAGAACTTGGCTTGAAAGTAAAAAAGATTCCAAAGTTCATGTATACTTGGCTGATGATAGCTGTGGTGGTAACATTGTGCACCATGTTGCTTTGAGAGCAATTGAATCTGGAATCAAAATATCAGGGAATATATTGCTCAATCCCATGTTTGGTGGCCTTGAGAGAATAGAGTCAGAGAAGCGATTAAATGGGAAATCTTTGTTACTATCCAAGATAGAGACTGGTATTGGAGAGCTTTCCTCCCGGAGGGAGAAGATAGAAATCATCCTGCATGCAATCCATTTGGGCCAAGAGGTAAAAGTCTTGTAGGAATGAAGTTTCCCAAGAGTCTTGTTGTTGTGGCTGGTTTGGACCTTATTCAGGACTGGCAGTTGGATTATGTTGAAGGGCTGAAGAAGGTTGGGCAAGATGTGAAACTTCTATATATGGATCAAGCAACGATAGGATTCTACTTCTTGCCTAATAACAATCACTTCCATACTGTTATGGATGAGATAAGTAAATTCGTGTGTTCAGACTGCTAGTAGACTTAACTTTACAAAATTGGAAACTAGATATAACAGGGGTTTGACATCATATTTGGACGATGTTGAGGGTCATTTGCTTTTTTTAGAGTGTAATGTTATATTTCTGGACATTTTATCGGTAACCAGTGCCAGTACTGGGGCTATTTGCTTTTTCTATGGGGTGCAGGATGTGGTTTGGCATTTAGCTGGCTTGATATTTTCTGTTCGGCATTCAAAGTTGTCTACATTATGGTGTTGTAGCTTGATGAGAAGAGCTTTCGTGGAAGGAGGAAGCTGTTTGACTGAGTTTAGCAGAGAAGCCAAGCTTACTGTCTCCCAGGATGTCTTCGACAGAAGTTGAGTTGAACATTCGGTGGCTGACTAATTGGCCTTGGTGTCTTGAAAATGTGATATTAGCTAATTTAGAAGATGGATGGCAAAATTCCATGGTGTTGTGATGTATATTCATACATTAGTATATATAAATGGTGTTTGTTTATCTTCTCTTGTTATTTGGTTACCAATCTCTGTTTTCTTGTTACCTCTATTTGATTTATTATTGTCTTACAGTTAACTGGCAACTGTAAATATTATGATAATTTCATTCATATAAACTGTGAAGTAAATGTGCTATGTTCTTGTGAAATGTTCTACTCATTCAACACATATCAGAATCGGCGAGGCATGTCATTTTCGGTCTTCGAATTAAGTAATGATCTTGTTAAATGTTTCAGAAATGCTATGCTCCTTGTTATGGCTGACATTCTTGTAGGATTCATTGATGGATGGCATCAAAATCCACATTCTGCTTATTCATGTTTAACCAGATGAGCAAAATTTGTTCCACATATCCGATGCTTAAATGTTCTTGTTGGACATGCCATGTTTGGGATATGTAATGGCTCTGGTTATTAAGCCATAAACTCTCGTTAGATATGTTAAAGCTTCACTTCATTGATTTTGGCACACTTACTATCTGAGGTGCATTGATTATATGTTCTCCACGGTGAGCATCCTTTATTAACTTGATTATTGTTCAAATAAGTGTATTTAGAATCCAGGGGCTAGGATATAAAAGAAAGATTGCTTACATTATCATCCTCTTCAAACGGGAGCCTGAATGTGTAAGAGTTTTGACTTTTCGAAGATAGAACTATCTGGTATGATGTAAACTAAAACTTTGCAATTTCTTTAAACTATCAAGAGCATTAGCCATTGGAATTGTTTTGTCAAAACGATTGTTAAACAAGTGGGAAGAAGCCTGGAAGCGTGCGGCTCTTCTGTCCACTTATTTTGATACCCCGAATGAGCTCGAAGTCCACTTACAAAATAGGGCAAGCGCAACGTAACAAATGATTGGAGGCAATCCTAAGTTCTGGAAGTGATTGAGATTGATTTGATACGTTCTTGGCCGTTTTTTAAACCCCTACTTCATATTAATACAAAACCTGGCTTATTGAGGGAAGAGAGCCGGTTTGGTGGTGGTTGGAGTGTGGTGTTGCTAACAGGGGACCACCTCAACAATCATTTTTAAGCTACTTGTGGTTTTGGAATTTTGCTATTACGAGTGGTCAAGAGGAGTATTAGGTGCAGTGAACCTTCTTGATAAAGACATCTAGCCTTCTCTGATTGACTTTTGGAGGCAGATGTTTAAGAGGAAACATGGCTCATTAGGTGCAGCTTTGTTGTTGTTTGATAGACATGAACCATTGTTCAAGGCCTTAGTAGAAATTATATTGGATATTGAAGTCACCTTTAATCATGAGGCATGAGTAGGATTCCCAACTAGAGCATCGTGGACTTGAATCAACTACCATAGACTGCAAAAGGAGACGTCCTTATACAATGGGTTCACTGTTGTCCCCGGCTCTCTCCCACTTCTCCATTTACGATGTTCTCTTCCAGATCAGCTTTGCTGTAACTTAGTTGGCTTTTGCCCTTAGCTTAAGGGAGAAAAAAGAAAAGAAAGCTTGCCACACATAGTAGGTACACAATTAGAATCAGACTTGACGCACCCAAATTCCTTTTTATCACTTGGGATCATTTCCTTTACCTGTTATCAGATATCTGTCCAACTTGCAATGTATTCTGAATAGATGTATATAAATGAATAGACAAGTAAATAAGGAACATACTCAAAACTGTTTTTTCTTTTTTGAAACAAAGAACATACTCAAAACTGTTAATAAGATGCAAATAGCAACTATTGTCAGAAGTTGATTGTCAGGTGTGTATGATATAACAAGATTCATAGAAGGAAGAAATATGGAAGGCTTATCTGCATTCCTCCAACAAATGGAATTTTGCAGCTTTATGCCAATGATTGCCCATTTGGATTACAGTGCTCCATTTCATAGAAATTCATAAAAACCCATTGCAATAGAAAAGGATTACAGTAATACATTTCATAGAAATTCAGAAATTCCATCACAGTAAAAAGTTCTGGCTTATCATGATCAGAGTTTCTTCAGACCATGTTCTCATGTTTACTGACTTGTTGCCAATTTCCAGAACAAATTTCCATGTTACTCCTATTCAGAATGTTTCAAGCATGAACGTTTAAAGTGCACAAAGTTAAGTGAATTCTGGTACCTGAGCAATATCACCAGCTAAAACAAAGAGATTATAAGTGAAAATTGTTATTACAGTCAAAGAGAAAAGGGCATCATTTTGCCCTTTTACAAGACATCACTCATTCAAAAACTGAAGTTTCACTAACAAAGGTTAGTCAGTCAACGTACTTTAGCAACATATGCAAGAACCGCCGCAGCAAAAAATGTTGTTGCTGAAGTGACCACAGTCCAAAAGTTATTCTGCTTTCGGGCCTTTGTAACGGAATTTTGCAGAAGTTCTACTTGTCGTCTCATCTCAACAACAGCTGTTTCCTTGTCTCTAAAAGCATTCATGATGACTTCAACTTCAGCTACATATGATTCAATCTCATCATCAAGCTTCCTTTCACTAACCGTTACTGCTTCCTTTCCATCATCAGATTGGCGCACCGATGATGCAGTGCTCTTCAACATTTTCAGGACTCTTTCTGATTTAAGGACAGTTGATTCTACTCTCGAACTCAAGTTCTCAACTTCCCTTTCAGCCTTCAACAGATTTTTCTGCACTAACTCTTTTTCTTCGTTCAATGAACCAAGTTGGTTTATTATTTTCTCCTTTTCTACGATCAAATTCCCACATTTGGTCTCCATCCTCACAAGTTCTTCTTTGGTCTCTTCAATCTTCTTGTCCATTTCCTGGACCTTTAACTGCAAGCTGACAACATTCTTCTTTTCCTCATCAAGGTCCCTCTGAGCATCGTCCCTCTCTAGTCTTACTTGAGCCAAAGCCTCACTATTATAGCGAACTTCAGATGCCAGTTGTTTATTCTTATCTTCTTGATCTTTGATGGATTCTCGCATTGCAGACTCAATATCCCTTAGTTCATCAACCACGTGTTGCAGCTGCACAATTTCACTCTCCTTGCCAGCTTTCTCCTCCTCAATTTCTTTCTTCTCCTTTAACAACTTCTGATTTAATTCACTCTTAGCCTTCAGTTCAGTGTTAACAACATTCATACGACTTTCTTGCAAATCTTTTTCCTCCAATAACTTCTTAATAGTTTCTTCTCTCTCTCTCTTTTCACCCTCCAAAGCATCAATTTTCATTGTCATTGTCTTCTCCTTCACCGTTGCCTCACTGCATCTCTTCTCCAACTCCAAAATGTTTTCAGACATAGCCTTCCCCTCCGTTTGTAATCTTGATAAATACTCATTCAATTCCTTGACTACTTCATCCAACTCATTAATCTTTCTTGCTTGTCCATGTTTCTCCATTTCAACCTCATTCTTCTCCCTCACAATCCTTTCCATCTCTCCCTTCAAATCCCCTATTTCTCCCAATCTCTCCTCCAAGCTCACCTCAGCTAAATCTCTTAGCCTTATCAGTCCTTCAATGCTTTTCTCCATTTCCTTTCTCTGCTCGCTCAAAGCAGAGTATTGTTTTCTCAAATTTCCAAACTCCACTTCAGTTTTTCTTTCCTTTTCCTCTGCTTGGATGATTCTTTTTTCCAAACCACTCGTCTCCTGGACCAAATTATGAACATCTCTCCTCATGAAGTCCCTTTCTTGACAAACCTGACTCAGTATGTTCCTTTCACTTTCAAGACTATGAATCAGCTCACTCACTTCACTCTTTAACAACTCAATTTCATTTTCTTTCTCCCCCTTCTCTTTGACCAGCCCATCAATACCAGTACTAGTTTCAACAATGTGAATCTCAAAACAAGCACAAAGAACCCTCTTCTCTATATCCAAGCTGACTCTCTCCTCACTCACCTTCCTCAACTGACTCTCTACCTGACCCTTCTCCATATTATACCTACTCAGCTGCGCCTCCAAAGCCTCTTTGGCCTGAACCAAAGACTCAACTTGTTGCCTACGTTGGAATGCCTCTTTGACAAGCATAGAGTTGAGAGACTTCAGGCTCTGCAGCTTCTCCATGGGCTCCTCCATGGGGGGCTGTTCTTGGTGGTTGCTCATTTCGTGGGTCTTGGGAATATCTTGTGGGTTCTCTTGCTTGGGGGCTGATGGTTGTTGGGTGACTTTCTTTTTGGCCATTTTTGGTGGTGGTGAAAGGAGTTGAGATTTCAAGATTAGGGTTTGTTAGTTATGGTGGAGAATGCAAGCGAGAGAGATAAGAGGACTCGAATAAAAACAAGACAGCAGCAAGAGGGAAGGGTTTCGTGAGGGTGGGAAGTGACGAGAATTTAAATTTTTGGGGCCCAATAAAGCCGCTTCGGGAAATGGAATTTGTTTTATCTATTCCAAAGAGATTGGTATTTTTTTTGTTAGGCCATGATTTGTTTTATCTTCCTTTTATTAACGAGTATAGATATTTTGTTTAATATTATACTATTTTATTATTTATGTCTAATAAATTTTAGTCATTTATTTATGTAGGTTCTACATATATCTCACGTAGGTCTTGCAAAATAAATGATTAAAATTT
>JAOTAZ010000003.1:26571982-26583201 GCA_025629785.1 Erythroxylum oxycarpum
CGTCAGGAATTACCTCTCGCTCTATCTTGACTATTGCAGGGCCATTTTGGAGGGAAAAAGGGAGACAGGATACGTATGGCCGATGGTTGAAATCCGGAGTGGGGACGATAGTGAAAAACACATTCTGGTGACACAGGACGAAAAGACGAAAAGGCAAAGCACAGAGGCTACGAAAAGCCATACAGAACAAGGAAAAAACTTTCTGTCCCAGGATTTATAATATCAATCGAACGAGTATACCAATCTGGATTGACTACGTGGCAAAATTTAAGTGGCTGGAGTAGCGCGGTAAGCGAGGGGACACACGTAACTACGCGCGATAAATGTGCGGCAGTCCAAAATACGCGATGTTCCAAATTTCGATGATACCCAGAAAATGCGGACCGTCAGCAATAATCACACCAAGCGTTTTGAATTCCCCAATTGGCCCCAATGCATGAAGATTGTGCGACGGTTGAGAGGGCGTGCCGTTTCAAATTTTGAACGGCGCTCAACAGATACGAATCGTCAAGCAATAATTAGACCTAGAATTGAGACTAGACCGTCCTCGAATAGCACAAACCGAGCTGTCGTTCGACGCCACCATAAGACAAACGACCGGTCTTATGTCCTAGCAGCCCGACCAATTGACCAAACGACCTGATCGCAAGTGGGAGCACCAACGAGCCGCACAGCCCTCATGTACTCCTTCGACCCTTCTCTTCAGTCAGAGTCGAGGAGTAGGAGGGGCTTATGGTCGGGTCGGCCTAATGAGGCCCAACTCCAAGCCCAGGTGTTGATAGCCCAGTAGTAAGAGGTTGTCTCCCATGCAAACACTAAGACTTACGTGAAGATCTAAACCTAATGGCTACCTGTGACATATATAAGGTACTATTCTGCCATGATAGAGGTACACGACATAAACCCTAGTTCCTTCTCTACCCCAGCCACAATACTATTCTCTAAATACTGACTTCAGCGTCAGAGGGACCTTCCGAGAATCAACCCCCAGAGTGTCTTTATTTGTTTTGCAGGTACTCATCATCCAAAACTACTCAGGATAATGGATCAGAATCACGAAATTCCTGTTCAGCAAAATCCGACTGAACCGGAACCTAAGTTATCTTAGTGCCAAGTCATTACGGATGCATCTCTATTTGATAACTTCAGTTTATTTCACCTCCAGCAGTTGATTTCCTTTATAAATTGCAAGCAACAAACACCAACAGTGATCTTTGTACACGACTCGAGTAAATATCTATAAAGATAAATAAATTTAAATATATAATTATATAATAACAAAAGTAAACATGACATAAGTCATTATATTACATTCTTATTACCATTCTTCCGTTCTACCACGCCCTTAGATATTTAACAACCAAAGATAGTGACGAATTGTCAATAAAAACTGGCGAAATCTTCTTAAGGAACTCCATCAGAAATGCATCCCCCTGCCATTAAAATTGTTTTAGCCATCTCTTGATTGCATCATTGGTTCACGAATCATGCTCTGAGAGTAGTTGCTTTACCATCCATCTCCTTATTCTAAACAACCATATGTTAATTGTCCACTTGGGGAGGAAAAACCAGACGGCAATGATGATCCAACCAAACAAAAAAGGCAGTCCTGGTTGATCTCGCGAGGTGTAAAAGATGGAAATAGCATAGCAGTAAAGCAATGGAAACAACAGAGGCCGGAAAAAGTGAGTGCCACGAGGGAAGAGAGTGATTATTTTTATGAGAGATGTGGCAAAGGCTATGGTGTTAAATGCAATGAAAAGCGTCCAAGCCGCCGAGTCAATAAAATCAGACTTGGGACCTTTATATTTTAACTCTCCCGTAAGGTAAGTGTTATTGGTTGAATCGCGTGTGGGTAAAGTAACATTTGACGTAAATGAAGTAGGGATGGCTTGAGAAAGTCCACCTGGTGGGCTTAGTACAGCTTGGTACGCAGCCGTTGCAATCAGTATTGCAACCACGAGTACTGCATTGCGAGTTTCATTTGACATTAAGACCCTTTCGAGGTGGGTGGCTATTGCCCATTTCTCTAGAACTGTGATCCCTGTTCTCAAATAATCAGATCCAGAGTAACTGCTGATTTCACGAGAGGATAGAACTTCCCAAATTTTAGCCAAATCACGTATAGCTCCAAGCTTCTTTTCGTTCAATTGTCCCTGTCGTCGTAGGATTTGAACAACGGTCATACCATCACAGTTCTTGACATTTAAATCGGCTCTAGGTTTTACCAATATTCGAATAGGCAAAGGCCAATCTGCTGTAAAAGTTAACATATTAACCACCTGCATAAGTAGACGGCAAGGTCACAACTTTTCAATTTATCAACAGGAATCAACCGGGAAGAGAAAACGGATCCAAATGATGGCTTGTTCCGTTCTAGTTTATTGTAAACCATATATTAAGCATCAGACAATTTTATAAATTCTGCTAGGCCAAACAACAACTTACCTTTAGCTGATTCCTTTGACTTGCGATGTGCAATAATGTGTTTCCTTCATCGTCAGTCCAGTCCAAGATGTTATTCCGTCCAGCATGCTCAAGCCATCCAACAAGAACTTCTACAGCCTCCAACCTGTCATTTTTCGCTGCAATATGAAGGGCTGTTTCTTTGTGAACAGTAAGGTCTTCAATAGATCTTGGACAAGCCACTAAAAATTCAGCCAGAAGATCTAGCATTCCATGTTTTGCTGTGTGGTGTAGAGGGGTCAGACCGTTTCTTCCTCCTATTCGAACAAGGCTGCTATCAACGTCGATGAACCTACGTACTGTTTGGGTTTGGTTATATTGCAGGGCCAGGTGCAGTGGACTATAACCTTCTCTATTCAGCTTCCTGGCAAATGATGGCTTTAGCCACATAATCTCCATTGCAAACTGGGCATGGCCTCTCGTTGCTGCTTTGTGCAAAGGGCTATCAAAGAATGGTACCCGATCTATGCGTTCTAAAATGTATGGGTTATACCCGATAATTGAATGTAGTGCATCAGTATCTCCGTCTTCGGCAGCTCTTGTTAATCTCTGCTCTATCCTGAGGGGTGATACAAATGCATGTAAATATATAATTATACCCAAGAAATTGCATTTATGCACTTGGAAGAGCATAAAAATGGCACATATATAAGTACGATGTGCTCAGCAACGATAGTCTCACGTTATGAATTGTGCCGGAGTTAGAGTTGTGGGTAGCTCAAAAGCGTTCTTTGCTCCCTCACCAATTAGCATATCCACAATCTCGGTTCGGATTTCGTCTTGTGAAATGTCCAACGCCGTACGACCCTCAAGATTGATCACATTTAAGTTGACTTTGCAATCTATTAACAATCTCACAAGCTGCACGACACAAGAAAGTTACGTAGAGAGTGACATTAAACAATTAATAGGTTCAAACTGTTATACTGGGAGACAGTACAGAGAAGAAAAATTTTAAGCTAGAAGCTGTTCTATGTGAAGAACTAGAGAGAGCAAGAAAACATCTAGGTGAAGCTTAAGTCAGTGAGGGACTTTAGTTTAAACAAAAATGAAAGGAGGTCCCGAGGCTAGATTCCCAAATATTAGCAGTTTCAGTTGGTCCTAATGGTAGAGCTGAGGTTGTTGTTTATCCCTAGAACCATTGTTACTTCCCTAATTAGGTCTACGGCAGGTATGCATTCCTTCTTTAAAATGCGTGAGAGTTTAGCAATAGGTTGGATCGAGCTTGGGCCTAAGCCCAAAGTAGTTGGATCCAAACCTAAAATTACTCCTAATTAAAGTTGCAAATTGCTATTATGAGACAAGAACATTTGACCTTACCTTGACTTGATTTCTGGATGCTGCAATATGTAACACAGTGTTGCCTTGCTTGTCCTGCCATTCGAGGATATTTTTCTCTATATAACATGCCTCTTTATTGCATTCCCAGTGAAGCCTGTCAATGAGGAATTGGAAAGCTCCAACATTATTGTTTTTGACAGCTATATGCAGAACTGTTTCGTCTTGGAAGGTTTTATCTTCTATGGATTTGGGGCAAAATGACAAGAATATTGCCAAAAGTTGAAGGTCTCCTATTTGGACAACATAGTGCAGAGGAGTTTTGCCTTCCCTCCCTCTGAGGCGGACCAGGTCGGAATCCAAAGCTATGAGCATGAGTACCAGTTGAAAATGGTACCTTTCTAATGCAAGATGTATGGGGCATAATCCGTCGGGGTTCAGTTTCCTGGCAAATGATGGCTTCAGTCTCATAATCTCCAAGGCAAACTGGGAATGACCTTTGGAGGAAGCAATGTGTAAAGGAGTATCGACTAAAGCCACTTGATCAATTTGTTCCAGAAGATTTGGATCTTCCCGAGTTATTGCGTATAACGCATTGACATCTCCCTCTTCTGCAGCATTTTTCAACCACTGACCATGTCTGCAAAGCAATATGTAATAATGTTTTGAAATAATAATTGCAATTTCATTTGTAAGTAAAGTACAGTGGCAACAAAAATGTTAAGCATTCTCAGAGCTTTTGTCATAAAATAAATCGCCCACCTCAAGTAATGTCCACATTCATCAATTGGAGGAAATGAAGAAGGCTCGGCAATTGTTAACTTTTCTATAAGTTCCGCATCTTCAAAGTTGCCCTGGCTATTTATTATGTCCCAAGCTGTCTTACCTTCAGCATTTTTCAAACTCCTATCAACTCTACAGTCTAGTAACAATCTCAAGGCCTGAAACAAGGAGGAAAGAAGTAATTAAATTGTAAAAGTAAATTCAAGAACGAAATGAATTGCTAGCTAGGGAGTTATTCGGACTTTACATACTAACCTGAGAGTGATATTTGAATGCTGCTATATGCAACACAGTGTTTCCTTGTTCATCTTTCCAGTTCAATATCAGTCTCTCCCTGTAACGAGCTTCTTCTTCACGTCCTTCTTTAAGCCATCTCAAAAGGACCTCGAAAGCTCTAAACATACCATTCTTCAAGGCAATATGAAGAGCAGTCTCATTTTGGATGGTCACGTCCTCTATTGACTTTGTACAGGCAGAGAGAAACGAGACCAAGATGTCAATGTCTCCTACTTTGGCCGCACAGTGCAAAGGAGTGATACCCTCCCTCCCCTTGACCCGAACCAGGTCTCTTTCTCCCTCCAAGAGTTGAAGCGCCAATTGAGAGTGTCCTTCCCGCAAAGCAACATGTATGGGGCTAAATCCATCTTCGTCTAGTTTTTTGCCAAATGATGGTTTCAGCCACATAATTTCCTTGGCGAATTGGATCTGGCCTGCACAAGCAGCTACGTGCAGAGGAGTGCGAACAAACGGCTTCTCATCTATCAGGTCCAGAAGTTTCACATTTTTCCTGATTAATGCATACAAGCCGTCGATATTTCCATTTTTTGCCGCGTCATTCATGCTGTCACACATTAATGTAAATGACATCCTGATACACTGAAAGAACCTTGTAAGCTGAAAGACCTGTTTCCAGGCATTAAAAGAGAAGGATGATGAAGCATTGTCCTTGAATCTTGTTAAGGTACACTGTATATATCTTATTATTTAATTTAAGCATTTTTCGATAATCGGACATATAAGATAAAGTTGGTGAGTTTAAAATTCAAATCTAAGTTAATTGAATTTAACAGGTAATAACAACTGGCTTGTGTGACTAAATAACAATTTTTATTCAACTTGAATTTTTTAGATAACAGTTTAAGTGTGATAGAACTCTATCTTAAATTGGAGTATGTATAGATCATGGCTATGTGTGTGCAGAAGTGAGTTGCCTGAGATTTTGACATTGTGCATGTGTGAAGACTCGTGGATGAAGGGGGGAACAAATGCTAGATTGATTTTGAGTGAATTATAACACACATTAGTGGCAGTAGTGCATAGTGTCAAATTGGAAGAGATTGTAAGGTGTAAGTTTTGTGTTGTATGGGTGTTATTGGCTGTTTTGATGTTGGCTGCACGTTAGTGAGACTTTTGGTGGTGAACTTGTTTGTTTTGTGGTAAGCCTTTGGTTGGAGGACCTAGGAGACGTTAATCTTTTGTATGGTTGTCGATTGGATGGATTGGAGTGCAGCTGTGTTTTAATTTCATCTTTGCGTTAAGCAACTTGGGAATTTCATTTTAGGCTTCAATGTCTTTCCTCCGTGAAAGCATACCTTGATATAGTCTATTTGGATTTATAGCTGATTGTTTATTAGAAGGACTCTATCTTGTGAAGACTCTTTGAGCATCTCGTAACCAAGGGGGCTGAAGTGTTTATTGCCTTGAGTGTGCTTGTTGGCTGGGTTGTCGATGAGATTTTGGTGCAGCTGTACTTTTGCTTTTGACATTGCGTCAAATTACTAGTGGCGCTTTCAAGATAATTGATTCATCTTTTTTATGAATATGTCATTTTGGTGCTGCTTTTCGGTTTTATAAAGTGTGGTTTGAGTGCTGTCCTATGAAGATTCACGATTGAAAGTTAGGCGCAAAAAATCTTAGCAGCTGACAATGACAAATTATTTGGTGAACAACTTTTAGATCTGGTTTAGAAGGAGCTGAATTTATCGAGAAATCATTTCTTCCTATTTAAGGTGTATTTAGTTTTCGTTCTTTATTATTCTAATTACTTGAGTTATTCATTTATTATTCTTTCATTAAAAGATTGATTGAGAAAATCCTCTCTTAAGGTTAATACGAGACGATCGGACTATTAAGTGTGAAATTCTTTTACGGGAAGTAAAATTGAGAAATAGTGTCATGAGTTGAGTGGTGTCGACTTAGTAAAACCTTGGGTAAATTTATTGTACTTCGGTGAAAGTATTAAGTTAAGTGAGGACCCCATAGACGTAGACAATATGTATCAAACTGCGTTATTAAATTTCAGATATTATTTATTATTTCGTTTTTATTGTTTTTATTTTTTATTGTATTAGAGACGAACACGGTAAAATTAGAAAGTTTACGAAACTATTACTCCTTTTGGTTTTCAAATCTAATTGCTTTTACTTTTTACATGATAAACGTTTGATCTGAAGCTCCAGTTCGCGCGAAGAAAGGAACTAAAAACTCCTCATTCTTCGATTTCCATGCAGTCGATAATTAACACTATGATCAATGTTTTCTTGTTTATTCTTGGATTTGCTTGTTCTGTTTAAAAATAAATAAAGCAAAATAGTAAAGTTTATTTGTCGTTGGAATATCAAAACTAAAACACAGGCATAATTTGGTAAAAATATTCCTTGGCCCTACTTCTTAGAGCACGTGATTAAAAAAAGGAATCCAATGAAAAAAAGCAAAAGCAAGCATGACTATAACTACAACAGCCAACCAATGTTAACAGCAAGCAGGGCAAAGACATTTAATTATTAGCGCTTGCATAGACTTGTAATAAAATTTGGAGACAAGAAAGTTGGAAAGTTTCTATACACAAATTAGGCCAGGAGACATCCCACCGCTCGAGAATAAGGCTTGACCTATAAAAATGCTTCCCAACCACTACCACTTAGTATGATAAAAAAAAAAAAAAGTTATTTGGCAGACCACCATATATATGATTGTCCTTAATGTAAGACCTTCTGTATCTAATAAGCTTGAAAAGGATTTCAAAAAATGGTTGAAGATCAATAGTGGGCAAATTGCAATTGTTATTGTCAAGAATAAGAAATATCTGTATAAACAGGACAGAAAACCATGAGTTTTATGGAAGGAATAATTTGAAAATCATATCATTTTAATTTATCAAAAAATGAACTTGTACATTGTACGCAATTATTTATGACATTGAAAATTCTCGCAAAAATGAGGATAGTTGTATACGAGGTAATTATAGTGATTACTTAGGATTGTCTTCCACGGAGGTGAAATTGATCCACTCAAATTAATCTTGAACAAAAAATAAAAATAGAAGTAATCTTAAACATTTTATCCCAATTTGTTGTGTGAAGCCTTTTAAAGAAAGTCACAAAATAGTCTGAAGAGTAAACGATTCAACCAGAAGCAAAGACAAAGAGATTAATCGAAATAGAAGACTCTTAATAATTAGCTTCACTAATTTAATCTCCTATAGATGACTAAGAGGAAATGATTAGATAATTTTTTTAGTAAAATTAATAGTCGGATTCTAAGATCAACTCAAATGGTTTACTAAATCTAGCTTTTGCATTCGACAAGTTATTATCCAAATTAATTATGGAAACCTAACTACTAATTATCACTTAATATATTTTAATTCATAACCTAAGTGTCTACAATTTCTAGCTCCATAATAAACTTCTCCTCTCGGTCATTCATTTAATACTAAAAAGATGCAAAGTTTGGAAACTTCTAAAAGATAAGAAATCGTTTCAGGTACAAGAGACTTTTCGTGATCAAATTACAAAAGTAATGGAAAAAAAATTTATAATTTCTTGAATACTAAGTATTTTTAGTAATTCTATTGGACTGAGCGATCATGTGAGCGATTCTAGCAGAGTAAGCTTCCTAACGGTGGAGATTGTCCATCTCAGTCATGGCTTCTTCTTCTTCCCTGATCCATCGTTCTCCTCAGCCCTTTACCCCTTCTTCTTCATCCCTCTCCAAGTCTCCCCAAAAACGAATCCCACCCCCCTCTGAAAATTTGAACCCTAATATTCCTCTTTCCGATTATCCTTGTCCTCCCCAAAATTCCACTAGTCTCCTCTCGATTCCCTCTCCTTCCCACAGTCTTCCACCTTCCTCCCTCGAAACAGCCCTCCCTCCCCCCTCCTCTCAGCAACCCTCTCCTTCGGTACCGACCAGAACCTGGAAGTCAGTCGTGAAAGTTGGCATTAGGGTCCCCTCCGCGACTCGGGAACTATCCTTCTATCCTCCAGAGATTAAAGAGAATCAGGTTTACGTCATTCCTCCGTGGGAGCTTGCGCAAAGAGGAGCTTCTAAATTTCGCACTGCCTTAGTCGGATTCTTTCTTGGCAAGCGTTCTGCCTATCCGATGGTGCATCGTGCCCTGGTGAAAGCATGGGCTGATTTTGGTTTTCAAGACATCTTGATTACTAACGCCAACAATTTCCTCTTTCGGTTTGCGTCAGAGCAAGGTATGAAATTGGTGGTTGAGCGTGGCCCGTGGCATATTGAAGGTCGGCCTTTGTTCCTTAGTCAATGGCATCTGAACGGTGGAGATGAGGTGGGAATTCTAAAGGCTCCGGTGTGGGCTCGTTTCTATAAGGTAACAGTTGAATACTGGAACACTGAAGGCCTAGGAAGGATTGCTAGTTCGGTGGGGCTCCCTCTGCTTATGGACACTCTGACAACGAGGATGTCTTGGATTAGTTATGACAGATTATGTGTTGAAATGGATCTAAGGAAGCATTGGTCGTCTTCAGTCCAATTGGCAATGTATGAGGAGGAGGGCCAGCTTTCCTTTCAGGAAATCTCTATTGAGTATGAATGGCAGCCTCCAGCAGGCGAACAACGTAAGGTATGGGCTCCCACAGGTCGGAAGTTTGCCACTAGTCTTCATCATGAACTCGAGTCTGGTCAGGATTCTGGCTCAGTAGACTCTGAGGAGCAACCAGTCGCCCCTGCTTCTTCTCTGGCGACTCTGAATGATTTAGTGGAAGGTTCTCTTCAACAGGAAAGAGTTGAGGTTAATCCGGTAACTGAGGCCACTGAGGGCAACACTGTTATGATTTCTCCCCTGAGAGACCACTCCTGCCCTTTTTCTGTAGTACTCTGTGGAGACAGTGGGGTGCCTATACCCCAGGCAGTGGCTCTGCCAGGACCTACTATTGGTGCTTCTCCGGCTCATTCTCAGGAGCCTCCGAAGGCTTCTCTGTCTGACCAACCCAGTGTTGATGCATTGCAGGTTTCAGAGGTTAGTGAAGTCAATAATGCTCTGACTCTTCCTACGAGTGTCTAGTGTATCCACCCTTCTGAAGTTCTCAGTGGAGACAGTGGGAAGTCATCTTCCCTGGCCGAGGCTCTGCAAGGTATACCTCCCTCTCCTTCTTCAGAATTGAGACCTGCTAGTGCTGGGACTATTGGATGGGTTGAGGGGGAATGTTCTGTTCGTAGGACTAGGAAAGTCAGGAAAAAGTTGAAGTAGTTAGTCTTGTGGCTTAGCTTATTTGGTGATATGGAGTTTGTTTTTTGGAATGTGAGGGGCTTAAACCACCCCAATAAATAGCTTGCTGTTAGAGCATGGCTTAGAAAACTTTCTGCCTCTTTTGTTTGTCTAGTAGAAACTAGAATTAGATCTCCTGAGTTTTTGCATCGAGTCTGTTCTTCCTTATTTCCTAGATGGGTCACTTTTAGCAACTTAGATCAATCAAAAAATGTCCGAATTTTGTTAGCCTAGAACCCAGATATTTTAGAGTGCTTTGTTGTCAGCCATTCAGATCAGTTTATCCATATGCAAATCCATCCTAAGCATAGCTCTGATTCTTTCCTGCTTTCTTGTGTTTATGGGGCTAATAATTCAACCCTTAGGCAGCATCTCTGGACTGATCTGTCTAATGTAGCTCTTACGACTGGTTCCTTTCCTTGGTTGCTCGCAGGTGATTTAAATGCTATTCTCCATCCTTAGGATTCCAATCCTCCTAGTTTGAATGTCTTGGGTGGTCAATCTGATTTTAGACAGTTTGTTAGTTCTAATGGGCTTTTTGACTTGAATGTCAGTGGTTCTCGGTTTACCTGGTCTAACAAACAGTTAGGTAATACCTTCACTGCGAGGAAGTTAGACCTAACTCTCATTAACTCTTCCTGAAGCCTAAAGTTCCCTTCCTCCCATTGTGTTATTCCTAACCCTCTTATTTCTAATCATTCTCCTTTAGTGGTGAAGTTCGTTGGTCCTCAGGTCAAACGTGCCTCCCCCTTTCAATTTTTTAACTTTTTAGCTGATCAGCCCTCTTTCCTTCAGATTGTTGCTAAAGCCTGGGCCTTTCCTGTTATTGGTACTCCAATGTTTAAGGTTGTAAAGAAGCTTAAACAAGTCAAGCAAGCACTTAAGCTCCTAAAATCGAGTCAGATAGGGGATATTAATGCTAGAGTAGAGACTTGTCAAGCTACTTTGAATTCCATTCAGGACTTTCTAAAGGTTTCTCCTAGTTCTTCTCCCCTGCTAGCTAGGGAGTCTGAAGCCATAAGCGAACTCTTTAGAGCTCTTTCTGATCAGGAATCTTTTTATAGACAATCCTCAAGAATCCAGTGGCTCAAGGAAGGAGATCGCAATACTAAGTTCTTCCATAATTCTCTCATTGCTCATAGGAACCGTAACTCCATTCACTCTCTTGAGGTGAGCC
>JAOTAZ010000003.1:26583301-26594320 GCA_025629785.1 Erythroxylum oxycarpum
GGGCCTCACCAAGAGAAGAGTGGCCCTGGTGCCAAGCATTATCAAGAACAGCAAAAAAATCCTTGTGTAATGTCCAAGCATCCTGGAAGTGAAAGGGTCGAGAACTCACCGGGGGAACAAAGCCATACAATTTTAAGAGGATCGGATTATGATCAGAATGGGTGCGAGGCAAGTGATGCACTGAAGCTTCCGGGAACAGGAATCTCCAAGCATCATTACACAAAGCCCTGTCAAGCCGCACAAAAGTAGAAAAGATACCATTACTCCGCTGACGATAAGTGAACGGTGAGCCTTTAAAACCAAGGTCCATAAGATTACAAACATCCCAGTTTCTCCTAAAACGAGCTGCCCTGCTCATAGAAAAACTTCCACCTCGTTTCTCTCCAGGAGAAGCATAGTCATTGAAATCTCCAATGAGAACCCAAGGAAGGGTAATAAGATCACTGATACGACAGAGCTCCTGCCATAGACAAACACGTCCTGGTGCCTGGGGGCTGGCATAGACTGCCGTAAGAAACCACACTTGATGGTGAACATCACAGACGAGGAAATGAATAAAATGTTTATGAGTAACCAGAATCTCAAGATGAATAATAGAAGAATTCCACAAGCACCATATTCCACCTGAAAACCCAGAAGCCTCCACTCTTGCAATATTCTCGAAACCAAGAGACTGTGAAACTCGATCAGCCTTTCCGCCTGAAATATGAGGCTCCAAAATAATTAACACATCCACCTTACTGCTACTCTTCAGCTCCTTGACATAAGCAGCAAAATCAGAATGAGCCGCTCCTCGGCAATTCCAAGATAAAATATTTAAACTATTAATCATAAAAAGAAAATTGTAATGAGAGGAGAACAAGGAACACAATCAAGCAAGACTGCTCGGCACCATATCAACATCCCCACTGTCATCAGTAGGAGTAATAGCCAATTTAGAAGTAACCGCAGCAACCTGAAGTTGAGTTTGTCCAGGGTCAGGTGGTTCACGGCTATGAAAAGTGTGAATCCGATCCTTGCTCAATCCTGGGTGAAGTAGTGCAGTGGAATGTGGGGGAGGTGATGAGTTTTGAAAAGCCTGACAAAATTGGGCGGCAATAGTTTGGACTAAAATAGGATCGGGAGTTGAACTGTGAGAGATAGCTCGGTTGGTTTCTCTACCAGACCGCATACGAGGGCTGGGGTGCAGGTCGCTTTGTCCTTCATTCATAACAATAGGCTCCTTTTTCTTGCTCGTTGATAGTGGGCTAGGTACGACCTTGGACATGATACTTCCTTCTTTCTTCCTATCTTGCCTCGTTGGGCTTTTAAGCCCACTGCCCCTACCGAACTCAAAAACAAAACCATCCTGTTTCTCATTGTCATGACCTGGGTCAGCAAAAGCTTGCAACTCCTCCTCCACATAATCATCATCTTTCAACACCGTGTAACGGTTCGAAGGTTGGCGCTTATTTCGGACAGCAACATCTGTCTGTCTAGGACGTGTGAATCTTTTGGATTTTTTTTCAACCACCATCCATGACCCTATTCCGAGAATTGCGCCACGAGTAGTTTCCATGACAGTGGGGTTATTGTTTGGCCGTGCCTCGTCCTCCATCTGTAACTCACCGGCGGCATCAACTGGGACAGACACGGCATCGTCTGCCTTAGCATCCGTAGCTAGCGACATAGGACAAGTAGAATCCTTGTGCCCATATTTCCCACAATTGAAACAGATAGTATGTAATCCCTCATATTCAACATAATAAGTTCGACCATCAATAGCAAGTTGCCCTACTAAGGGCTTGTCCAGATCAATCTCAACACAAACTCTAGCGAAACGACCCCGATTGGCAAGCGTTGTGTTCCTATCTACCTTGACAGGATTGCCAATACCTGTTGCCAACGCCATTAATAGATCCTCATCGTAGTATTGTATTGAAATTTCAGGAAATCGAGCCCAGACAAGAGTAGTATCCACCGGAGCTTGCACTGCCGAAAACCCCGGTGTCCAAGGACGTACAATGAGGTAATGGTCAAAAATTAACCAAGGGCCACCCTCGAGAGCCACATCAAAATCAGCTCCATTATCAAATTTAACAAGAAAATAATCATGCCCAATATCCAGGACATCAAAACCTCCAACTGGCTTCCACAATTGCTCGATTTTGTTATACAGGACCCTAAAAGAAATCGAACGTCCTAACAACTTCACGATAACCGCTTGTCGCCAAGGAGCCTCCAAGTTTTCCATGTACGTAGGGTCAACGTTAAAGACAGGAAAATTACGATTACCTTCCTTGAAACACCGCTGGACTATCCCATTAGCAATTAAATCAACTGGGAGTCGTTCTTTAGCGTCATAAGCCAAAGCCTTCGACGTCTCACGGTTCAACACCTTGTCCCTCCAAGAAACCAGTTTAGTGCCGTAAACACCACTGCCCATAGGGTTTGGATTCAAAGAGAACACTGGGGGAGGCGGATCTGGTAAAATATCAGGGGGTTTGGTTCGTTTAGATGGTCGTGGAATAGGCGGCGACAAACGCTCGCGAGAGGACATTGGAGATCAGAGAGGCTCTTCGAGAGAGTAAAGAAACCGCACGCCACTGGAGCACCACAAAGTGCCCCACTCTTTGAAGTAGCAACTCACCGTCTTCTTATATGCTACATCAAGCCTACTGTTCTAGAAATTGCAACTATGAAACATGCAGCTTTCACAATCATCATTGAAAACTTCATTGATCAAATTCTAAGCATTAACGTTATTTCATTCTACAACCTAAGAATTACTGATTGACAAGATAATCTACAAAATTTATTATATCTCAGATGCCTAAAATCCTAATGCACTTTCAAACCCCTTTTGCTATTATTTCCCTAGCTGTTTTGCTATTTATTAATCCTTAGTGCTTAGATGAGTGTAATCCTAACACATATACAAATTATTCTTATTGTTGTTTCACAATCTCTTTTGCTACTTACTGATAACTATTGCTGGACTATATTTCTTCTATATTTTGTCTTGTATTGCTGATCTCTTGTTCTCGTTCTATTTGCTCAGTAGTAATTTCTTTCTACTTCACATACTTGTTGGTTGTTTTCTTTCTTGGTTAGAATTTTCTTTTTAAATTTTCATTGATTTACTTTAATTCATATCAATTTTTGCAGTTACGATATTCTTTATTAAAATATTATAACGAATTTTACTTCATCTGTTTGAAGTGTCAATTTTTCCTTTCTACTTTTATTAATCCAATTCAAATATTCACATGTTATATCTTTTCCTCTTTCCCCTTACAAAATTCTGTCGTGCATCATATATTTCCAATTTTTCCTTCTAAATTTTAACTTTAACAATATTTAATAACACATCTTAACTATTTATAACAAAACCTATATATACATACTATTTAGTTTCCAAGGACAACTGGGCATTATACTTTCCAAATTTCCACTGTGCATTTGTACATGCAGTGACCACGTGCTAGTTTTATATAAAGTAAATTGATTGGATTAATAAATATCGTTCTCACGTATAAGTCATGTGATCAACAACAGGAGACAGAAGATGCATGAAATGACGACGAGTTTGACAAAAGGGGTTAATAGAATCCATCGCATTTTCGTCCTTCTTCAGAACCACCCAAATTAGGGATTGCTTATATCGACGCTACCAGAAGAGGGAGACTCCAAGCGAAGGAGTCCACAGATTTCATTCCTTTTTATTCTTGGTATATTTAACTTGGATTTCCTTAGAACTCTCTTAAGGTGCATATGTTCATCATTTGATTTCTTGATTCAACTGGATCATTTTCTCATTTTGGCCTTCCATTGAACTTAATCTTTTACATACTACTTCCTTTTATTCTAATAAAATTATTAATTTTACAAAAATAAATTTACTAATAATAATATATTTTGTTATCATCAAACTAATAGGTTAATTAAAACTTCACTTGATCCAACAATTTATTATTTTTTAAAGTACTGAACTAATTTGTCTTAATTAACATAAAAGTCAACATTTTTATTAAATGATATGTTACTACTGTTGAATTTTAAATTCATTGTACAGTACTTTACTATATTTTAACACTGAATCCGCACAATATGATTAAATCCACACCATGTGTCCAGTAAAATATGGAGATGCGAACCTAGATTAATTATCTTAGTTCGGATGAAAGATTATTAACTACAATACTACCTTTCAACCTAACAAACGTGGAATATGGTTTATATGCAAAGAAGACAGTTCGATTGAAAATTGATATGTTGAATATGTTCATCCAAGTTTGCTAATTAGCACCTGCAACGTCGGAAACCAGGACGCAAGTTCATCTTTAATTATTTCATTAGACATCAGTTTGTAACTCCTAATATATAAATACATGCAACTATATATGTAACTCTTAATTTAGTAAGAATATAATTAAAATACTGTAGTTGGATCAACCTGAACGCCATGCATGTTCATTCCAATAAAATAATATGATGCATGAATCGGTGGAATCTACTGTATTACATCTTTTTCATGTATGTTTCTCTGATGGAATATGTGATAAAAGAAAGATATTCGTACATCTTGGATTCAATACACAACGTTATAGACTCAGTATAAGGCATTATTGGCAAATTGGCATTATCTTTCTAACCAAGCTCTTACATATATAGAATAGAAGGTAGAGGCAACAACCAACCAATGTTAACAGCAACCAAGGCAAATTAAGACATTTAATTATTAGCGCATGCATAGATAACTTGTAATAAAATTTGGAGACAAGAAAGTTGGAAAGTTTATATATAAATTAGGCCAGGAGACATCCCACTACTCGTGAATAACGCTTGACCTATAAAAATGCTTTCCATACATTGTATCAAACAGAAATTACGCAATGGTGATTACTATATGTAGGAGTACTTAGAAAGAAGCAGCCCAACAAACTTGCTAATTTCTTCTTTATTCATTTCCATTACCCAATTTCCTTCCCAACCACTAGCACTTAGTATGATAAAAAATGTTATTTGGCAGATGCATATGATTGTCTTTAACCATAGTGTGCACATGCCTTGCAAAATTGTTGGTCCAATTCATTAAGAAAATAAACATAAAATCTTCCTCTACCCTAGACGTCCACTAATATAAGCATTTGGGATCTTGCATTGGGTGATATCAATTCATATTATCTTTCGATAACTGCATAATGTTATGGCTTTTTCCAAAGTCATAGTTTCATGTGTTCTTTCTAAAGTCGCACACATTTGTATTAATTGATGCCCTTGGCACCAGTCTTTGATTAGATTATTAACGGTGTTAATTACTATACTCTTTTCCTGAGGCACATGTACAAAATAATAAATAATAACCCAGGTTTATTAGCAGTAACTAATTAGAAGTTTGTACTTACTAATTTCTATGTAATTAGGTCTCAATTGAAGATGTCAACAAATAATTTAGAAATTGAGGATATTCATCATTTTGAAGATCAATAGTGGGCAAATTGCAAAAATATCTATATAAATTACATGAAAGTAGTGAGGTGATAATAATATTCAAGACCGTACGGATGAATTTCTAATATGATGTGCTTGTACAATCACAACAATTAGAAGTGTACAAGTATTTTCATGAGGTTTGTGAACCAAGGCATGAGAAGTTGGAGAGTTTAGATTGGAAGAATATTAAATCTTCACCTTGTCTTATCTTTTTTAATTAGGTTGTAAGATATATTTTGGCCATTATTGTATCTAACGTGACATTTGATCATATGCGTTTGGGATTATAGATTTATTTACAAATTCTTCATTATTAATTTAAGACTAAACCCCCAAATTAACTAGACCAAATTTATTTGAAGTAATTGACTTAAAATTCTGTTTAACTTAGTATATTAATGAGTTGGTTTATAAAATATTATAAAGCAACCCATGCTTACCCTAATCGCCTGAGCTGGTTCCGTTTTTCAGGTCCAACGACAACATTGGGAGGTTGATGAAAATTAGCTTGTGGTAGGATTTCATCCGTCGGTCAGAATGCTGTACTGGCATAGCATCTCACATCACACCTCTTAAATAATGATACTTGTTTTACTAGTTTTCCTGAACATATCCATGATTATGACTAGTTTGGGGTTTATATTTAGCAGCATCACATCACCAAGGATTGATGGTGAAGAGAAAAAGAATAAGGAAAAATTACGTAGAAGTGGAAGTGGAAGTGCTTATTCACAGATTTCATCATAGCTCATACAATTTGTATAGCGCAAATTAAGCTGAAAGATCGCTCCAACCCTTTTAAGCTTAACTACTAGCGAGATGAGAATCAAAGGTCCCATTTAGCTCTCTGGTTGTAATCTAATACCAATCACCTCATTATTGTATTGGCCAAGGAATTGACCCACCAGCAGCCAACACTTGTTGCTCGAGCTGCAACCATTCAAGATAGGAATGATTAAAATAAATAGAAAAAACACTTTAAGTATTGAAGAAGAATTCTGCTACTTGTAAAACAATGATCAAGAAGTTCATATCGTCTTCCTGATCCATCCATTTTTTTTGGCACCTTGAACAAAGTTTCAAGCTTAGCTTTCACTAAGGAGTACTCATGTTTCACTTGCTGCAGACATTTTTGGCACCTATAACAAAACCAACTTGAAGTCAGGACGTTAAACTCTTTATTCAGATCGATACAGAATTTGTTTTGGTTCAAAGCCTAAGCAATTGGTGTCAGTGGTGGAGAAGAAAATTAATTACCATTCTGCATTCTGCTCATCACAATACTTGCGGAAGATAATGCAGGCTCTTTGAACTCTTTGAGCTCCAATGCTGTTACAAAAGGACTCTTCAGTATCAATAAGTGTCCAGTACATGCTAAGAAGTTTCAAGATTACTAGAACGAAGATGACGAGAAAAAGAGAAAGTGTCTTATCTAACTATATTTCATTTCCTAACAAGGCGAGCATTGGCTAAGCTAAACATATCAAGGTGGATTCAGGTTCTGTAGTTCACAACAAAAGTATAGTTCTTTTGATTAACAACCAGTAAAATACCTTGAGCTGCTGCCCTTCAATTGATGAACATGGGCATCTATTTTTCTGAAATCTACGCTTTCTTGATCTCTGTGCATAAAGGAAATGATAATCCCAGTTCTATGAGGATATATAGTAAAAAATATATTCACAAATAAACTAAAAAAAAATCTCAAACTTAATTCGCAGTAGTGAAATCCTTACAAAGCCTTGGCAAGTTCATTAAGAAGCCTCTCAGAGTCTTCAAAGAAAAGAGTTACCACTTCAACCACAAAAGCTGGGTTGCTCTCATCTTGCAGTAGCTGAAGTTGGTTGAATTGATCATCCAAGTATCCCTTCCACACGCAAAAAAACTCATCATCATCATCATCCATAGATCATTCCAATGAAGAAAATGAGAGAGATAGATACAAGCTGCTTAGAATAGAAACAATTACAAGGCCAAGTATCTTCATATCCGTGTCTCCTGGATAAGATAGTGTACTAACCTCATGAAACAGTGAGGCCGTGTAGTCAACCAACTGTCTCTGCAACTGACTCACTCCATCCATTCTACTGTATTTCTCAACTTCTCTAGTCACCTGCAGATGTAAAATCACTTCATTTCTTTGTTTCTTTGAAGAAGTATAATACCAAGCAAAGGCATTTTTTATATGGTTTTTGTACCTAAAGATTCTTGCCTTTGGAGTGTACTGCACATAAATATAGAACGTGAAAGTCCCTTTTTATGGTCTTTACTTTCCCTCTGGGATTGTGTTTCACTGAATTTGCTCTCTCAAACGCATCATTATGATTGATTTGTAAAAGAAAACATATATTTAAAATGAAATTCACAAGATCCAAAAAAGCTTGATGCTATATGTACCATTCAACTTCCATTATTTTTCTTTCACCAATTATTGCTCTCTCTCAACTATATTATTTTCTCCACTTTGTTTTAATTCTGAACGGCCCTCACTTTAGAAAAAGTGAGTCAAAATCAAGTCCAGTCAACACTTTGGTAGGTTGATGCCAAATTATTCCAGGAAGCAGAAGCAGAGTTGCCATATCAACAAGAGATTAAGTGATTGAATAAAGATGATAGTCTAGATTAATGTGCAACGAAAAAGAAAACTGATTAGATTTGAACATACTTTAGTAGTGTTAAAATTTGCTCTCTCCTAATAGGTGAAAGTGTTACATTTATACATGTTTAGAGATAATATGATTTGGAAATGGTCAATGTCAATCTCTTTCTTTAAGATTAGAGGAGGCCAAGTTGGTGTTAACGAAAAAGAGAGAAGAATAGTAGCTGTCAAAGGTACAAATCTAGTGTTAGCTAGCTTACCTACTCTCGTACTCGTTATCCTCCTTTTGCGGTATTACAATGAACACGGTCCTCATTCGGAGGATTAGAAAAAGGCTCCTTCGGGCTTTCTGATGCTCACCTTTTGATTGGCGATCCATTCTGGCAGCGATCCAATCACAAAGGCACAACTGGCGGGTGACCGGACTTGCCTACTTTAACATACATTTTCAGACTCTGGGTTGAATTGTTTTGTTGGATGACAGGTGTCAAATGTTGAGACTGCGTAAGTTAGTGTGTGGGGAATGGGTTATGATGAACTAGGTACATGTGTCACAACTTTAAGCCTCTAGTAATGACCGGGGACATAAAATAGTGTCCAAGTGCAATGGCAATTGAGAATGTCCACTTACTCTCTGTCCAAGGCCTTACTGTAAGAATTTAAGTACTCCTAAGTCCTACCCTTCTTGATAAGATAAGAAGTATCATCATCCTCATGGTTAGCTCAATCTAAAGAACAAACTGCTAACTTATCAATCCTTTTGTGATTGACCTCCTAGCTATTATTCTTACCTACTTCCTTGAATAAGACTTGCATCTTATGACCCAAGTTTGATTTTTGCAGCGAATTATCATTTAATCAAACTTAATCAGCCGTACTATTTTTCTTGGACACATAAGACCAAAATTTTCCTTTCAATTTGTTTTTATCTTAGTGACCAACTTGTGGTAAGGTTCAGAAATGCAACACACTGAGATCAGTTAAGAGTCAATATTTGCATACTGTTTTGTTTGTAATAGTAATACTGACTTGAATGGCATCCAATTACATGTGGGAGTTGGCGGGCCCATCCTTGAAGTAGATTTCTGGCCATTAATGTAAACCTACCTCTTCAGGCCAGAAGAATACAAAGAAGTGGGATGTCTGGGTATCCAAAGCATTACATATAGACTTGAATCAACGTTCGTATCAGTAACCACATCAAAGTTTGTCCTCTTTTGCTCTAGATCCTCTCTCTCTCTCTGCCAGAAAAAACACATTCTGTAACATGTTGGCCATTGTTTTTTAACTTACTCTCTGTTTGTTTTCTTCCCAAGAAAAAAAAAAATCATCCACCCGACATAAAGGTCACATTCTACAAATAGCTATCGCGAGGATAAGCACTTCATCGTGCACATACAAAGTTATAAATACGTCCTGAAATGATGTCTTGTGTGAAGAAGTACCTACAATTGCAATGCGAATACATTGGTGTCCACATATATATTTGCAGACATGTATCCAGAAACAAGATTCCCGTTAAAAGACTGATTTTCAACAATTATCTTATCCAGTTACCTAATTCTGTAATTCCATTCAGATAAGGACTACAGCATCCTATGCAAAAAAAAAAGAAGTGGAACTAGACCTTCGGACCTACATGACGTCATTTGGATCCCAAGTTAAAACAGAAGAAGAGAAAAACAAAACAAACAGATAAACTACTGACTATGCATCTCATCTCGTTAGAGATTGCCAGTTGACGTTCTACACAACACTTGGCTGAGTGAAGCATCTGATTTATCACTCACTAATGTTCAGAGGAAATGAAAATTCAAGATATTCCATGAAAATCTTGAAACAAAAAAGACTGATCTGTAACATTTACCATCATTATAACAGAGATATCCAAAAAGCTGTAAACATATTCCTAAGCCTATCAATCAACAATCAACATCCTCAACACAGAAGTACTGAAGAAAATGCTAGTAAACAATAACAAGATCTTCACTTTTTTTTTATTCTATTTTCCTTTTTCCTTTGAAGAATAAATAATGTTACACGGCAAAGACAGAACCTTTCCAGATAATCACTTGTACTGTTAATGCAATTTACAACATGTACACGAGAGTTAGAAGAGATGCCTGGCATCTCACTTAAGAGTGATATCATCTGCCAAGATTTTATCACTTTCTGTATTGATATGTCAGTAACATAGCCATTGTTGAAAGGCAATTACCGTTCAGCTATTAGCAATTAATATCTAAACCCCCGTGAAGTACTCACAATGCTTGCACCATAAATAGCGTATAGAAGCACTCAAGTTCGTCATAGGAAGACAGTTGGCACGCGTCAACCTGCAAGCCAAAAGGTACTAAGGTCAAAGAGTGAGTTAACCAATAGCTTCGCGTGTTTCATATTTATGATCACCAGACTACATGCATTACCTTTTTGGTGCACAATTCACTACGAAATTTACAAAATCTCCAGGAAGAACAAAATGGAAACTTAAAAGTGCAAACGATCGATAGGTTGCAAGAGAATAAAAATCTAGAAATCAATAGACCTTCTAAGTATAAATTACCTAGCAGTAACAACAAACTATCTAACCTTTATTAAGAGTTGAAGATAGTTTTCCAATCTTCTACAAATACTCTTCTTAAATAATCGACCAAGAATTCAAACAAAAGACTTGACACTTTTTCTATAAGTTTTCTTAATATGATGTAAGAAGAAAGTGCATTGGTTTGACAAATTAGAAACAAAAGCCTCATCATTAAACCTATTACATGTCACCATGGATGAATTCACTAAAGGATCATTCAGCTCTACCTTTATTTTTCTTTTGCTGTTTTTAGTTTTATCTCATTGTTTATTTTGATTTTTAATTAAAAAATGTTTAATTATTAACATCAATAAAATTACACTTATATTATTGATAATAACCAAATATTAAATTAAAGTTA
>JAOTAZ010000003.1:26594503-26609334 GCA_025629785.1 Erythroxylum oxycarpum
TATACAAATAAGTTAAATTATAATAGTTATAACCATTTATGAACACAAAACATCTTTTTATGATTTTCATAAGAATATAAACCAAAACTTCAATCAAATGAACTTTTTTACTGAATTTAAATCAAAAACAAATACTAAAAGTAAAAGTAGAACCAAATAGACCCTCAAATTAAATTTTTATTAACTTCTCTTGCATAAAACCAAAATTCACACAATAATTCCCAATCATACCTTCTTCGGAGAAAGCAAAAACACCTCCAAGCATGTCATCATTGTCACCATCTTCCTCTGATTTATCTACATCACAAGGACTACTGTTGTCCATACCTTCTGTTAATTCATGACGTTCGCTCAAGGCTGATGCTTTATAGTAACCCTCTTGAAAAAATTGTTCAAAATCAGGGGACTCGTTCACCGGCCCCTCATCTATAATATTCATACTCTGATCAGAACGATTAGAACAAGTATTTGAACCTTCACTAGTCACTCCACTGTTTGATAAGTGAACTTCTTCACTGGTTCTTCCAGCAAAAAGTGCTCCAGTTGTTAAGGATGATATGTTACTATTCATGTACTTGTTATTGTCAACAGATGAAACAACCATGTGAGACTGTTCAAAAGAAATTGGACCTATATGTTCGTTAATAGAGCTCTGATAAAGGATAGGCGACGACAAGCTGGAATTTTTTCCTTCTTCCACAACATTGTGATTACCGGGCTGGATAATCGGTGGACAAATCTCTGATGGAGATCCTGGTAAAGAAGTGCAAAGTAGGATGAGTTAATAAATTTTATCAAGTAAACATCAAAGAATGATGATATCACCACCTGAGTTTGCAATAGAACAAGGTGAGATCAGCTTAGATTGAGAAATAGCAGCACTTTCTGACTTCTTAACTCCTAAAGACCCAGAACAGGAAGTTAAATTTCTCTCCCCACCAATACTCCTGCATAAACAGCAAATCAAGTTCATATTTTGTTGGGAAATTTTGATCACATCCATTTAAACAGATGATTCAAGCAAATATGTTTTGACACCTAGAAACACAAAATAACATGCCAAATTCTCTACATATTTGATCTATCATTATCGTGGCTATCAGAAATATCCTAAAATCTTCAGATATTTTGTGGGAAGACCAAGTAATTGATGTCTGAAGATTTCTACTTCCAAGCAATTGCTTACATATTTACTAAGACTGTATGATGTGAAGGTACCTGTCACTCCAATTAGGATTCTGGTGGAAGTGGTCAAAAACAGGTAATAAATCCTTCCTCCTAATTTCAATCTCATGAACAGGAATCTTCTCTACTTCAATCTCTCCACCAGTATGATCTTCAGCAATGTTCTGATCATTATCGCCGAGATGATTCATCTCAAAAAAGTACATCTAAATAGAAAATTAACCAACATAAGCAAGATTGAAACATGAAGAAGAAAAGTATCATGATACCATATCTCCACAGATACCTTTGATTTCTGCCAAATTGGCATCCTCCAAGAACTCATCTGCACTTCTGCATTGGCCAGATATAAGTGAGACGGTTCACTAGACTTCACAAGCTTTGTGCTATGAATATCATTATGTTCACAGTCAGTTGTGCACATGGCCACATCTGTAGCTTCTTCTCTACTAAGAGTAATTCCAGAAATGCACTCTTCTCTTTCTGGCCAAAGTTCCCTTCGACAGACATCCCACCATTGAATGTGTTCAACATTCACTCGCAACTCCTCATCTTGTCTGTGAACAGAGGAGCCTGGACCAATTACTGAAGCAACTTCACTAGACTCAACATCCGATGATGACATTAATTTGTATTGAACAACATGACCAGAAGGAGAGTAAACCAAGAGATGCTCCAAAGAATTAACTTTTTTTAAATGAGGGGTCTCTGCATCATGGGGAACACAGCTATGAAAAACAGCAGATATAGCCCCAGATGGAACTGAAATTTTTCCTGCGGCAGAAGATGCAGCATTGCTAACAGTGTTGAGCCAGCCAGAGTTATTATTTTTTATTCTGCTCACCACGGAAAGGGTGACAGGTAATGGTGGTGATGAAGAAAGGGATTGCTGATTTGCCAGGAATGACGTAGTCGACCACCATGGTAAAGATTGAACTGGCACAAGAATAGGCCCATCTCCATGGGAATTCTGTATTTGAAGAATGTCCTCACCACCAAAGGGGGATAAAACAAATATATGGCAAGTACCCCTGGATGAAACAATGGCAATCCACTGACTATAATGACTGAAACAAATATCTTGTATTACCTGAAACAAAAGAACAAATAAAATATCTCCATAAACATACAAAGAATAATAATCCTAAAATCAGGAAGTGGTGAAATGTACAGCTGCTGTAATGCCACGATGGAGCTTGTACAGATGCCAATGAGAGGAGTTCCAATCACAACTCCTATTGCCTGATCCACTTGAACAATATGACGGCATAATCCGGAAGATGTTTATATTGTGTCCATGAATTGAGGCAGTAACCAGAAGAGTACCACTTGGATCGAAACATAGAGCAGAAATTGGACTAGTATGAGCTCTGAATTGGGATACAACAGCTCTGGAAACAAAGTCTTTAACAATGACCTGTAATTAAGATGTAAAGTAGTCTTAAACTATAGTTAATCTGACTAAAAGGTCCGTTAAATCGCAAAATATTATAGCTGGATTTTAGCAACATTAAGAATATGGGCTGATCCTAATCTAGGAAGACAAGTTAAACTGAATGGTTTAATGCAAATGAATGTGAAATCAATCAGCACATCAATAAGTAAATTCCATTTCCTTGTGATGCAACTTTTAAGATACAACAAAGGATCTAGTCCTCGGTTTGTTCAAAACTAACCATTCCAGCAGTATCCGATTCAGTTGAATGTGTAGCACTCCGACCAGCTTTCCAACTTGAATTCAAAGATGTAGGAGAACCAGAACCATCAGGAATTAGATCTTGACAGTATCTAGACAAAGTCTTGTATCCCATGTCTCCCAAGTTGATTAAGCCAGTAGCTAAATGCTTACTAGATTCCATGGCATATCGAGCCATCAGGCTCCCACTGCCTGGTGGAGTGGAAGGACTGACACCAAGAGGAGGAGTAAGACTTTTCGGACTTAAGCGTCCTGTATTTGAAACTAAAGGGTTGTCAGAAGCATAAGCTAGCCATCTGGAGCCAACAGCCATTGGACCGTAGCCTATGTTGACCCCAACCAATCCTTGGCTTCCCAATTGAGGGACAGGATAAGTGAGAACACTAAACTTATTCTCAAGGGTCAGGGCATCAAAACAGTATATCTGCCACAAAAATGAAAAAGAAAACAGTATGAATTTAGGCAGAAAGATGATAAAACAAATCCATAAGCTGCAAAAACTAAAGGAAGGCTATGCTTACCTGTGTTGCAAGACCGACAGCCACTATCCGTCGACTGCATCTGACCATATACACAGTTGAACGGAATCTAAGAACATGAACATAATTATGAGATTTTAAAGAGTAAAATCGGACAATAGTAGGGGAGAGGGCAAGACTTCCAGTTTGAGATTCGTTACAGACATCTCTATGGAAACCATCCCTCCCACTCAGTGTTTGACCCGTTTTGTTTGGTTCATCACAAGCAACAACCAAAAGTATAGGATGTGCGCCTCTGAACCCTTCACGGCCCTCAGATTTTGCAGGAAGGGGCTGCATCTGTAGAAATGTAACTGGATCATCACGCCTTGAGACAAGTTCAGTAACACTAGAGGCATCTTGGACATCAATAACTTGAAAGCCATTGGAGTAACCAAGTAAGAGAACATGCTTGAAGGAAGATGAAGGAAGCTCTAGTTTGTCAAAGGAAGCCCACAGTACCTGCTCAAATAATGCAACACATGTTCAAATTACTCACTGGAAACTGAACTAGTAAAATAAAGAAATAACCTACAAAGAATCTAGCAAAGAATGGGATATAGAAAATTACCCAATTGAAGACCTACTATGTTACATGTTCACCACCATTAGCATGTTATTGAACCAATGATAAATAATTCTAAGCAGTTAGAACAACAGGTGCAAACTAATTTCAAGCAATCACATAATCCCTAATAAAGTGTTTATCCATTTCCATCAAAATTGAAGATCTTCAAATGTCAATGAAGATAAAACATTCAACATCACTTACATGATGGATGCTTCATCAGTAACAGAAACAACTCTGGACAAATCTTAAAAATTAACACGATGGGACAATCATATGATATACTCTAGATTTTGCAAAAGAGACCAAAAACTACATACCTCCTCTGAATATGGAACTATAATGCGCACAACTATAGCAAATTAGCACTGCCAAGCTACTAATCAACCAGTTGCCTAAAATGTCCCAAGATTCAATTCTTCAGATTCTCGACAATTTCAACCCAGACATCACGGAGAACAAGATTAGGAACAGGTAGTATGGACATAAACTTCAGTAAATTCAAAAACATGAAATTAATTCACAGAAATCCAACCCATCATAGCCAACAGAAAATTAAGTCAACTTCCTCAGCAATAATTCAGGACTAAAAGCTAAACTTAAAAAATCCAAAATCCCAAAAGGAGGCAAAGCTAGACCTGGCCTTCGTCGTCTAAGTTGAAAGCATAAAGACACTAAAGTTCCAAAAAAACAAATGCAAAACTGAACCTGGTCTTTGTGGTCTAAGTTGTCGCTGGCGATGGAGGCGGCGACGGAGGAGGATGCTGAGCGGACACCGGAGGAGGCGGTTTTAATGCAAGAGGAAATGAATTTCAAAGAATTAGGAATAAAACCATTGGCGTTACTGCTACCCTTGGCGTTGTTCTTTTTGATACTGATATTATTATTGTTCACTTTGCCGCTATTCTTCATAATAAATCAAAAGAACAGCCTAAAAATAGAATCAAACGACGGGTCACCGGAGGAGTTCCCGGAGAAACTTTACGAGTATCGACCACCTACGATCGCCGAAGGCATGAAGAATTAGGTGGTTTCCGGTGAGAAAAACGGGAAGTTTCCGTTTAGAAGTTGAGAGACGGGTTGTGTTTGGTGATGTTTTGACCTCTAGAGAGAGATAGACGGTTCTTTGCTTTTGTCTTGTGCTTTCGTGTAGCGCAAAATGAGTGAAATCTTTTTCTTAACCAAAAAACGATTTGTGTTCTGTACTTAGAGATCTGATTTTGAGTTTGTGTTAGTTGAGGGGTTTAAAACTAAAAAAAGAAACTTCACAGTTATCCTTTCTTGTAAAGCAAAGCTGTCCCCGTCCCCTTTGGGGATTTGGATTTGCAATAGTACTGCAGTTAGTTTCATTGCTTAGAAGTTATTAACGAAATGCCAAGTTACACTTTTGCCCTTCATTAATGGCTTAAAAATGAATGCTGGCATTCTACTTCCCAACTCCAGAGCAAAAGAAGACATCTAAACATAACAAATTAGAGAAACAAACTATAGTTAGAAAGCAACAATTATGGATTCTTCTTTTTATTCGGTCATTTATATGTTTGTGTACAAAAGAAATAATATAAACAAGTTTAATTTCAATGTCAAATTAAAATCCTCACTTCTCCTTTCCTTGCATCGTTTGCGAGTAAGCGTACGGATATACATGTCTTTTAATTACACAGTAATTTCAAGATTCATGCGAGGCGGATGATAATAATTGCAAACTAGAGGGACCACAGTGTAAATATCGAAACATAATCGTAAGACACGCACAGACATTGGTCACGTTACGACAAGTAATGTCTTAAAACAAGATGCCGTACCAGGAGCCCCGACTCAAAGTAAAAAGAAATGTGATGAGAGAGTAATATTGTGTCCCCATCTGCAATGATTGAAGCCGAATCATAATCTGAAACTTTAACCGAATCTGAAACATGGGTTTTTTCTTCTGACAACATCACAGATACCTATTTCAACTTCAAAAGAATTTGTTGAAATAAGATGAGAAAATGCAGCGGTGTGTTCAGAGTTTGGAAATGCATTCTAACATTGGGTTCTATTGGAAGTTGAAAATTACCATACGTACACAAAATTACTACCAAGTCTGCTCAAGTCCTTGCATTGACACCCATGGAAACTGACTCACTTGGTACTGTTTTACATGGAATTTGAAGTTGTCATTGATCCTTCAAATGCCATCCAAAACAGATGAAATACTTGGTTTCTATTTTCACGGGGCTGCTAAACATCCTTCAAACTGCAAAAACTGTTGAAACTTTACATCCAAGACTTCTTCTGAATACGTTCTTTGAAGAGCTCACCTTTGACATTCTTTTGCATACTTATCGCCTCTCAATAATACCACAACCTGCAACAGAAAAATTTTCAGACCTCTAATTCCATACTTGCATCTTATTTTTTCAACTTCCAAGTACCTCTACTACACCAACTCCATTAGCAAATTAAAAAGGAAACTGATAGCCAGTAATGGCCTCATGTGAGAAAAGAAAAGACTAAAAGGATTAAGGCTTTAAGCTTCTTTAATCCACTAGCCCGAAACAGCTAAAGCAGACTCATTCAGAAACTAAGCCACCTACCTAAAGTCACGATTCCCCAGCAAGTAGCTAGGGATCACTAATTTTCTAGCAATCTCAAACGCAGCACACTGAATTAAGAGTGGAGAGGAAAATTGACTGCAGAAAATGTCTAGAACTTTAGGTCTTTTCTTATATAGTTGACAGATAAGTCCATCCTGTCAATTAAAATAGATACATACTAACTTATGCATATTAGAGTGGCAGTCTGCAATTTACATATTTTCAGCACAGAAAAATGCAAAAAAGATTAATTTTTCAAGAATGGCACTAGAATGATCACGGTGAAAACTCTAACCCTTCTGATTTAAAATCTTCTTTTCTGTTAGGTTTTCGTTTGGAAAGCCACCATAACATAATGTTAGATTTCCTTATATAAACTTGAAACTTTAGATTTTGTTTACTGGTGAGAAATACAGTTGCATAGAATGATGTAGGTTCACCTGATTCATTCTAGGACGTAGGACAGGTGACTGTTCAACACACAAAGATGCTGTTAAGACCATTCGATCAATTTCTTCTGCATCGTAGTTATCACCAAGAGAAGGATCAACGAGCTCTTTAATATTGTTATCATCAAGCAAAGGCTTAGCCTGAAGATGATTAAGACAAATTAGTCCATGATTACCTATATACATGTACTTTGTGATGATCAACTGAATTTGTGAAGAAGTTACCCATATCACAACACTTTGCTGCAAGTGATTCACAGCTTGACGTCCTGTTATTAACTCTACCAGTATAACTCCAAATGCATATATATCTGTTTTCTCATCGATTATGCCATGCATGAAGTATTCAGGGGCAAAATAACTGCAGTGTAAAACCTAACCTCAAGATACGAGTTATGAATTAACTTTAAGCCAACAAGTTTGGCGCTTACAAACCCGAATGTGCCTTCAAACTTTGAGACGTTATGGTGAGTCCACTGACTGGGAAGCCACTTAGCAAGCCCAAAATCGCAAATCTGGATATAATTATAAATGAATCAGTGACTAGAGAACTGATGCCCTTGAATGAACCATGACATAATGATTGGATCGCAAGCAGCATTATATCAAAATATAGAAATTCATAAATGTGAACAAATTCACAAGTTTTTATCAACATAACTGATATAAACAGGCAGTAAATGAAGTAGGAAGAGGAAAACAGGGCAACAGGTGGTAATATACAAAGTTGAAACAAGACACTTGTCAGAGTCTCGAGTTTTGCTGAAAAATATGCACGACAAACAATGCATCAACCACGTGGTGGAATCTTAACACAGAATATCATTCATGAAAAGAATATATTTCATAATTTTGAGACATTGTGGTGAGTCCACTGACTGGGAAGCCAAATCTGGAATGTAATTATCAATGAATCAGTGACTAGAGAATTCCATATATGTCCATGAGGCCATTGAATGAACCACAACATAATGATTTGACGGCAGGCAGCATTTAAATAAAAGTATAGAAACTCATAAATGTGCACAAATTCGCAAGTTTTTGTCGTCATAGCCGATACAAACAGGCAGTAAATGAAATAGGAAGAGGAAACAAGGGGTAATATACAGGGTTGAAACCAGACAACTGTCGTGGAGTCTTAAGTTCTGCTGAAAAAAATGCAAGAAAAATAACGCATCAACCACGTGGTGGAATCTTAAAAAGGAATATCATTCATGAAAAGAAGGAACATAACAGTTTTGACAACTAAAGTTTACAGTAGCTTGGAGCCAAGTGTTTTGTGCATCACCCCTGAAAATGTACATACAACAAAACTTGCATTGATGTTCCAGTTTGTCACATGATGACAAAAAGCACATCTAAGATGCATATACTTCCTAATTCTCTTAGATTTGACATGTTATCTTCGTCCAAAAATGAAAAGATTTGCACTGGAGTCGACAATTGAATAGGCAATTTAAAAAAAAAAGTCCAAGACATGATGAAGTCTCCAACAATTTCTTTTGACGCCAACGGGACCATGGATGATCTGTTGTATTCTCATTGAATGGCCATTTCTACTAATCATTACGGTTTATATTGTCACCTTATATCTAACTGAAAATGCTTCTTGTTGGAAATTATTCAAGCACATCACTTACATAAATGACAGTTTTAGCGATCCAAGTGGCAGTGGAAAGCTTGTTCTTGCGTTTGAAGCTAAATATTCTACTAATACATGTAACAGATTAATATAGTTGGCAAAACCTATTATCTAGCAACCAAGCTGATTGCATCAAATATTTAATTCCAGATTTTTGTTTCCGGCTCTTCAATAATCTAGTAATAGGCATGATCAATCTTCTATGTCAAAGACTTACATGACATAACAACTCTTTCTCCTACACATGTAATAGTTCCATGATGAAACACGTGCAATTATCATTAACAATATTATAATGCCCCTAATATGATCCATATTAGGAGAGAATTTATTTTCAACCATATGGTAGCATACATAACAGCTCTCCTGGACTTAAAGCTTCAAGGTATTTGAGGCCAACAGCGATGTAGTTTCATTTTATATTCAGTTTCATATCGTTGGCAACATCAGTCCCCAGATCTTCCCTAATCTGAGAGATGTATTATTCCATATAATAGATTATTGGGCAGATTGTCATATCAAAGAAGTTGCCATTTTCAGAATAACTATATTCCAGGTACTGATTACAACTGGGATTGCATCATTTGTTTAATGGATATAAGGTTCCAGTAACTTGAAACTGTAGTCACACAAAGTTCATAATGTAGCACATTTAGAATATAGGGAGTCAAACAACACAGTTATACTGTTTCCTTCACAAGCTAATAAGCGTTGGTAACCAGTGGTGGCTACTTGGCTCTAAAGAAAGTTACAGGGAAATAGACTAGGTTACAAATTTTCATAATAACTAAAATTGTGCAAGAAGGGTATAAGCTTCATACAAGTTTACCCCGCAATGAATAGACACCAGAACTTGCATAGTCGGAAATAAATATTTTATCCAAAAGATACAAAAGAAATGTTTTCAGTAATTATTTGTGTTTTGAAAGTTGAAGTTTCCTAGTATAACTTGAAATATACCTGAGGTTCAAAATCCTCTGTTAAAAGAATATTATCAGACTTCATATCTCTGTGAATGATTCGCCTTTGACAAATCTCATGAAGATATAGCAGTCCATCAGATATCCCCAAAGCAATTTTATACCTTTTACTCCAATCAAGTTTGACCTTGGAGCCTGAGAATGTTATCCAAGTCACCACCAAAATAAAGAGATTCATAATTCAAGTAGAAGACAAGATAAATCAAGAACAAACCGTGAAGAACAGATCCTAGACTCCCAAGTGGAGACAACTCAAATATAAGGTGCATCCCACCATCAATGCAGAATCCAAGCAACTTAGCAGCATTAGGATGATCTACATGGGCTATGATGCCAATCTCAGATAGAAAGCCCACTATAACTTCATCTGTGGTACCTTTTATCAATCGCTTGATTGCTACTAGTTTTCCATCCTGCAAATGACCTCTGTAAACGATAGCACAACCACCCTTTCCAATTATGTTTTCTGTAAGAAAATCAAGTCCATGATCAAACCACCATATCAATTAATAATCAAGCATTCAAAAGATTAATGCTTACAAAATCATTACAAGTACACTGAAGTTTTAGGATAGTAGAGCTGAGTTCTTGGGCACTTCACATACCACGACTGAATTTGTTGGTAGCAATTTCGAGCTCAGCAATGGAGAAATTTTTCAATGAAGACTTGAATTCATAAAATTCTCCCAGCACTGGGATTTCCTGTGCGCTCCTATGCTTTCTTTTCGATATGCTTGGCACAGAAAGAGGAGTGAAGGAGGCTAAGCGCTTAACTGATTTCCTTTTCCATAGTTTAAAGAATCTACTCCAGTTAGAGCGTGCCTTCAAATTTGATTCATTCACTGTTTCTTTAATACTGTTCTCAGAAGAAGTTAAGTTGGATCCAAAGCCTTTTAAGCAGGCTTCTATAACCCGTCTAGGAGATGATTCATTCTGTTTCTCCTTCTCTGTATCGTCATTTCTCTGGTCTGCAAGATATTCAACAGCATAGAAAAACAAATACATAAAGGCACACACAGCAGTTTACTCTATATAAAGGACCTAGATATGAAAATGAATACCACAAAAAGAGGCAGAGGAAGAAAACTTCGGACTTTGTTGTTTCTGCTTGATTAAAACCTTTGCTTCTTGCTTTCCCTCAGACAATATGCTGTAATCCTCCCTGAATTTAGATTAATTTCAATGATATATGGAAAGTGCATGGTATAATCATGAGCCTTCTACTATCATAAACAAGGAAAATATCAGAAAACCATGTGCTGGATGTTTGATTTAGAACATAAATTCTGAGACAAGCAAAAATTCCACTTTGAACTGGAGGGCCGTCAGTCCATCAGTTGGTCGGCTACACAACAAGGTAGTGCTCCTACTCCCCAGAATTCACCATCCCGCGTGTAGAAAGGGTTCCAACTCAGTTTTGATAGAACAAGACAAGCTATTTCACCAACTTCGCTAAACAACCGAACTATTCCAGTCCCAAAGAAACAAAAGAACACACACACACTAATTTTCAGTGCAAGACTTAAGTACGCTTCTAAGTGTTGGTTGGGATCATATAACTATGTCATATTTATAACTATCATAAGACATAATGTGGTCAAACTTTACTAAAGTAGATTCTGCCATATCTAGAGGGAACTCAAAGTCGCCGCATTAAAATCAATGATTATAATATTGAATCCGTTCAGTCGGTCTGTCAATTTTTTTAGTTCAATTTTTAACTTTTTGTTTCAATTTACTTTGATAACTCTTGTTAAACGATTTACTTTAATAACTCTTGTTAAAATTGATCAGTTTATCAATTTATCGATCAACTTTTACAAATTAATTAATTTTTAAACTAAAATAACCAATTAATTTCTATTTAGCATTCTTCCTTTTAAATTAAACTTTAAATTAAGAATAGTCTCTTGTCTTAATAGTTTAAATTTCGTTTTAAATTCCGGTCTGGTTAATTAAAACTTTGATTAAAGATTAGAGCAGAAAAAAATCTGTGAAGAAATGGCCACAAAGCCTCAATTTCCGTCGTCATACACCTAGTACTCACCAACCAAAATTCGTGTTCTTAATGGATAGAGCACAAAAGAAATTACTTCAGAAGATTGCAAACTTTTTAAACAGACGAGTAAAATCTGAAAGCTTTACTGACGCTTTGGACATTGAAAGACGGAAAATAATGAAATGAAGACAATCCGGATGAAAAAGCCTGAGAAACACAAATTATCATGGAGAAGGAAAAGCCATCAAAATTGTACTTTAATCCCGGAGATATCCTTCCAAAAGAGTACTCTCAAATAAAATAAATACTTAAACTATAACATAGAGGAAACATATAAACAATTAACTATGACCATTAATATAAACAAATTAAAAAAAAAACCAAGATGTCCATGTATGCAAACACAATCAAGGAAAGAATGCATTGAAAGAGATCATTATACATTCAAAGCATAGAAAAAAGTGAAAATGGAAAGGGAAGTTGAAGCCTTTGTTTAGGAAAAAGAAGCTGACAAACCCAAAAGAGAAATCATGAAGGAGAAACAAATGCATACCATGGAATCAAAGATTTACTAGTCGCCATGAACAGACCAGCACTAACTTACAACCTTGAAGAAGAGAACAGAACCCAGAAATCAAAAGGACAAAGAGATAAAAACAACCACGAGAGAGAGAGAGAGAGAGAACAATGTCTTTAGTGCGGAAAGAAGAATTAAGTGAAAAGAGAAGAACTTAGGGAAAGAGAATATAAAGCTATAAATGTTCAGAGAGAGAGAAAGAGGCTAATTACTGATTCTCTGCGTCTTGCTAAGCCATTTGTAGGGAGGGTTTCTGTTTTGTGCTTTCTCTTTCTTACACGGTTCACTGAAAGACGCTGGTAAGCCACTAAGCTCAGCAATGATGCTGACAAGTGGTGAAAGCTCTGCATGGATTTCTGCTCTCAAGCTTTAAACTCCCATAACACTCACTCACAGATACGCATTTGCATTTGCATTTACACTAGAAGAGAGAGGGGAGTCATGAGTAGCCCCAGAAGAGAACGTTGCCCATTTAATTCAAAGTTTGTTTTTTCTGCAACGAGCCAATGGACAAAAAAACAAAAAAAAAAGGAAAATGCTATGATCCCGCTGAAGACGAGTTCAGTCACCACCATGTCACGTACAACTGTCACATTTGTTAGATATATATATATATACATATATATATATAAGATTAACTATGTTAAAAAAATAAAATTGTTTTCCATCTTTTTATATTTATTAAAGGTGGAAATTATGACTTTATTTCTACAGTTTTTGTTTTTTTTTTTTGTCTTAAATGGATATCCACCGGTAGATTTAGTGACTAATCCCTTCGTTGGTTTGTAGACACCTTATAGAATGAGACAACTAGCTCAAGAATTTAAAGTTGTTATATACTTAAAGATAAGGATCGAACCCCTAACCTTTAGTTAAGGATGGACAAATTTCTTTCACTCAACCACACCCCTTAGATTTTATTTTAGTTTATAATATATTTATTGGTTTTATGAGAGAGTGATGAAAAGTTTTTAAAGAAGAATAAGAACTCGATGAGGCATTCTAAACCTTGCATCAATGAGTATTCATTTGAAATAAGTAACATATTTAATTTTATTAGGTAATAGCATGACTAAGTACAAATAATCTCACGGCTCAATAGAAGCCATCTTAGTAGTCAACACATACAATACCTATATAATGTATAAGAAATACCAACAGTCATAAAAATAGTACCACTTATACTTTACAATTGAAATACTATTTCTATGTACAAATCATACCCGACCTCAATGTAAAATGTGTTAGTACTATAGTTATCTAATATCTTGTCTATATTAAAAAAATTTATTCTCATTCATTACAAATATGCAACATATGTATTTTAAATGGGAAAATATTGAGTAAATGGAAAGAATAACATGATTCAACACAATTTATACCATCATGAAATAAAAGTTATCACTATGCATTTTAAATAAATAGTAATTTCAGTGAAAAATGGAAATATCATCTTTAAGTATATACTATACTTTATCTCAATACAAAATATTTTAGTACTCAATCTATTCAATACCAAGTACAAGCTTAATAAATGTCATTGTACATTATGGATAAAGAATTTCTATACTTTTACATGGGAATTTATTGATTGAATGAAAAAAGTGTCATGTCTTAATACAAATTATACCAACTCTAAGTACATTTAATACCACAATTATGCATGGTCCTCAAAATGGGAATATTATCTCTAAGTAAAAACCATCTCCTATCTTAATATAAATTGTACTAGTACTCTATTTCTTCAATACCACACCTAAGCAAAATAAATAATCGTTTATTACAAATAAGCAAAAAATACTCTTCTATAAGGGAAAATATTGATTGAATAAAAATAATATCATGTCTTAATATAAATCATACCAACACTAAGTATTCATACCAACACTAAGTATATTTAATACCATCATTTAAAGCTAAGGTTATTAGGACTCATTTAAAATAACTTACAAATTTAGTAAAAAAAAAAAAGAAGAGAAAACCATCTTTGAGTACAAATCATACCTCCATTTGAATACAAACTATACTAGTAATTATATCTATTCAATACTAGGTTTTGGTACATAAAAAAATAACATCATCACTTATAAATAAGTAACAACTATACTTTAAATGGGAGTAATGTGACTTAGTGGAAGGAACATCATGGTCCAATATAAATTATGCTAACACTTAATACATTTAATACCACAACTATACACAAAATGTACTAGGAAACATTTAAAAAAAAAGTCATATCTTCAATGTGAAATAAGAATACCATAAATACTTCATAATAATACTAAGCATTAGGGATATGATTTATACACCCCTACATAACAAAGTGTGTCGAAAAAGGGTTTTATTTAACACAGTTAAATACACATTCATATGATCATCCTTGCAATAAACTATGTCCATTAAAGTTTTTGGAAAATACGGATAAATACACAACCATGTGATCAAGTTTATTATTGATGGAAAATTTGACCTAATATTTTGAAGTACATGATTTGGCATATAACCAATGTTCTCAAAACCGGACTGGTCATCAAATCGGAGGCTTTACTGGTTACCGGTTTGACCGGTTCAACCACCGGTCGAACCGGTGTGACGTCATAATTATGCAATAATTATATTTAATTATATATAATATTAA
>JAOTAZ010000003.1:26674318-26686246 GCA_025629785.1 Erythroxylum oxycarpum
CTATTTATTCCTTGAACATTCCATACAATCAAGGTCATGGGCAAGTGGATTTGCCTTTGGAGCCTTTCCTACTGCTCTTGATGCTTTTTCTAGACATGGTGAGCTCATTTTTATCCTCTAAGTTACTGCCATTCAGTAGAGCTTCTTTTTGAGAACCTTGTTCAACTAGCTCACTAGTAGCATCCCCTTCATGAGGAGTGGGATCATTAGTGACCAACTTATTGCACCTAATGTCAGTAGAGTTGTTGCAATCTTCTTCAGAATTACTGGATTGTTCCCCCCTCTGTTGAGCTGAATCATTGTTGTTCTCTAGCTGATTATGATCTTGAGATTCTAAAGGACCAATTGATGGCTGAAGCATCCTTTGAGTTTCCTCCCCTTGCTCAAACACCACATTTTGCGTTTGTTCTTCTTGTGCCACTTTCTCTAACCCCGTCACTTCCTAATAATCCCCTTTGAGAAAAATTTTGCCCGTAGGTTTCCATTCCTTGCCTTGAGCCTTTAGGGATGGTTTTCAATGATAGGTTACTAAAACCTTATCTTCTCTTAGAGAATTCTCATCTGCAAGCCTGAGAATAGGAATGCTATCTTGCAATTCTTTAGTAATATCCATACTGATACAAAGTTGAGCAAACCCTACCCTTTTCCTAAGAGCTATATTCTCATCCATGCACAAAGGCTTACCTAGGTAACTTGCCAACATACTCAACCCCTTAGTGGTCCAATATTCCAAAGGAATATTGTGAATGTTCACCCATAAGGGAATACTTTTCCTTCTAATTTTTTTCTAGTTCCATTCCAGGATGCCAATTTTGTAGGAATAAAGGGAGCTGAGAAATATGCCATGGCCCTTCTTCAATAACCTTTAGAGCTTCCGATTTAGAAGAGAAGGTGAAGATGATATTATCCTCTTCGGATAGCATGACCTCCAAGAGTCCTCTTCCTTTCCAATTCTTGGCAGCCCATGCTTGGATGATAGGAAATGCAGGTCTTTTCTCCAAAAAGAAGCCCACTAGAGTAGCTTCCCATGTCTTGGCACCTTGTTGAAGGATGTCAAGGGTGGGAGCAACCATCAACTTGCCTTCAAATTCAACCGGGGGTTGAACTCTAGTAAAGAATTTGATTCATCACCAATAACCTGTTACCAAGTTCTCTTAGCACCTCCATCCTTGTTATTAGTTGTTGAAGTCTTAGGTTCAGCGCTTGAGATATTCTGAGGGAGGGTAGAAGAATTAAGAGGGATTTTGGAGGGGATGGTAGGGTTAGGGTTTGGGTTAGGGTTCAGATTAGGAAAAGTGGACAAAAGGGTGGGGAAATCTGAGCTCATTATAGAGGGGCAATAAAAACTGAATCTAATGAAATTGGTTTTGTGTGCAGGCACAAAATTGGGATAAGAGAGAAGAACCAAGAGAAAGAGGGAAAGCAGAAACAGAGGACGGACAGAAGCAATGCAAAGAAAGGTAATAGAGAAGAAGGATACAATCTGATTGAGAAAGGAGATGGGAAGGAGAGAATTTAGGGTTAGAGAATACTGGTTTGAGAAGGAGATTGGAAAGAGTAGCAATCAGAAAAAGAGAAAGTGCGGGTAATGATGCAGGTTTGAAGGAGGAGGGAGAAGCTAAACAAAGAAGGGGAATAGGCAGAAGAAAAAGAAAATGCAGGATTGAGGGGAAGGAAAAAAAACAGGTCTGAAAGAGGAGGGAGAGCTAAACCGAGCAGGGTGGAAGAAGGTGGAACAACAAACAAAAGGAGAGGAAGCAGATATGAGAAGAAGGTACACAGATCTGGGAGTGGAAACAAGAAAGGGTAGACAACTGAAGCTGCACCAGCAAGAAAAAACGCAAAACAGAAAGAGAGTTAGGGACATAGGAAAGAGTGGAGAAAATGGCTTGGGGACAGGGAGGAGGCCTGAAAGTCATCGGTGGGAGGGAGCCTGGAGGTCATCGGAGTTGATTGATTGAGAGTGGAGTCCTGAGGGAAGGTGAAATCCTATAATTTGTTGAAAGGTAATCGAATGAACCTCCCCTTAATTATAATACACTTTATGTTGGATAAGGGAAATCATAAGAATACTATAGGATGTTTGCCTTATGGGATGCAACTTACTAAGATATTTAAGTATTATAATGTGTCTTTTGATAATTTGGAATGGTATGAACCTACTAAGTATCATTCATTAATTCCTTATCAATTTGGATACAAGTTAAAAGACAATGTCTGGGTGGAAAAGAAATCTGAAAGAGTAGCAAATGTCTTGGCTCCTACTCTAGAGCAACAGGCTTCTGTCAATCCTCAAGATGCTAACAATTTAGTTATCCAACAACAACTGAGGGAGATTCGATTACATCAAGATCAAATGAGAGGACAGTTAAACAAAATATAGGATCAAATTAAGGATATGTAGATTCTTCTTCGTACTATTATTTCTTTACTTATGGAATACTTTCGATAAAAACACATACTCTTCTTACAATTTTTTTTGCTAATGATGTTTTTGTGATATTAGAACTATTTTTTTTTTGGTTTATACAATCATGACTCTTTTTGGTTTATGCATATTTGTGATATTATAACTCTTCTTGCTTTATGGTTAATGTCCTTGATTGTTTAGTTTCTTTTCCCTTCTTTTTGATAATGACATAGGGGGAGCGTCAAGAGAACGATATATTTTGATTTTTGGTAGCTATATATTTTTCTAACTGTTGAAGAGCTATTGAAATACTCTTTTGATGCTGATATATACTTGATATTCATATGCTTGCATCTAAGTTATCTTTCAACAAATGATAGGCTCCTTACTTAGAGGTGGTAAGAAAGACTCCTTCTAACCATGACTATGAGTAAGGGCATAAAAGATTACATGTATTTTTCGAAATCTTTTTCAGTTATTTGAAAATTTGAAAACATATATGTTATTGCTTATCATCATAAAAAAGGGGAGATTGATAGCTCAAGGCTTTTTAAATTAATTGTTTTGAGGATAACAATCAATAATATTTAGTTTCATTTCAAAATTCAAACTTATTGGATTATTTTATTTATCCTTAAAGATAACGATATACAAGAGGTTTTATAACTTAGTTATATGTTCAAATAAAAATAAAAAGAAAATTATTTTCCTATTTTACAATAATCAATTTAACAAACTCGCTTTGATAGTAAAAAACAACTCCGACAAATCTGGAATGGATAAGCTCCTACCGTCTTTGAACAGATAAAGAATCCTGTTATTAAACCAATTCAATAGTTAGCTTCAAAGACACAGTCAAAGGATTATTCAAACAACCAAATACTTGAAGATTTTGTCAAAGATAGTGAGAAAGATGTTTTAATAGAATCAAAGACGATTCAGCCAGTTAATCGATGATAAAATTGAAGCAATGGTTAATTGAAAGGAATTTCTATTTAAGAGAGTGCTATGCATTCAATAACATATTAGATTTTAGAAGTACATCAGTAGCATTAATACTTGCTTTTGAAAAGTTACACTTATACCCTCTGAGCTTTAGAAAGTAAAAATACTCTATCGAGAGAGAGATCAATATTCATTGAAGCTCATATTGAGCAAACTCTACTTTCATTTGTTGAGAGTTTGTAGAGGTTTGTTGAACACTACTACTTAGAAGGTTAAAGAACCTTGAAAAATATATACTTGTGAGCTTGGAGAGACTCGTCAAAATATTACGTGGAGATTTGTTAGTGAAATACTCAAGTTGGATACTTGAGGACTGAACGTAGACTTGGTGATAAGTTGAACCAGTATAAATTGACTGTGTCGTTCTTTTTCTTTCTTTAACTTTTAAATTTCTAAATTTTAGTTGCTGTTGTTTTCAATTTACCAGAGACTCTTTTTGTTTTAAATTTTAATAGGCTCTTATAGTTTATGCGAATTGATTGTAATTTACAAAAGTTTTCAAGTCACACACAATTTACGCCCCTTACGTGTATTTGCTTTATCAATCTTCTCATGCTTCCAGATTGGTTATTCACTATTATTTTTCATTATTGAATGACACCTCATTATATTTTGAGGCTTCTTCTCTTTTATACTATTAACCTAAAATATCAACAATTATCCATACATAAATAAAAAATATATAGACATATATATCTAATACATTACTTCTTGTTTTTGCTAGTGATGAATTTGGTGATGTGATCATATTTAAGTCTACTTGTCTTGTCAATAAATACTATAATTTTTTTTGGTTGTCCATGAGGTATCCTAAAAGGGTCTCAATTATAGGAAGATATTTTTAAGCCACCTACACTTAGACTAATTCCCGCTCGGACTGGGTAGGTCCTTTGTAAGAAGCAAAATTTTGACTCCAAGTTTTAAACGGCTGCATAAATAAGGACGGTTCGAACCTACAACCTTACTTAAGCTTAAAAAAATCCGTTACTAACTTATCCGCGTCCTAGGATTACTTCTTTTAGTAACCCAAACGAGAGCAGGACCTGTAGGGGTACTTGCCTTATCCAAGTGACAACTAAAAGATTTCTTAATTTATAAATCAAATGTTTTATTATGATGAACTTTTCCTCAATCTCAGTTTTAGATTCGTTCTTTAGAAACCAGACGATCCAGAGAGCAGATCTGCTGTTCCCATTTGTTCAGGTACAGGGCACAGCAGAATGGGAACATCAGATCTGAGGCCGCCGATCCAACCCTAGAATTGAGTCATTGAAAGAGAAATACACAGTAGGTTGGATGCGGTTGTTAGAGGTTTTATAATTCAACACTGACAAGACTTTGAGGTTTTATAATTCAACACTGACAAGACTTGGGATCATTCAGGATCTGAAAAAAAAGGTCGAGGAATTGGAAAACTCCCTCTCGCTCTATCCACAACTCTCCAAGTCGCCATCTCCTTCTCTCTTTCTGTCACGACGTGATTCCCCCGTCTATTCTTGTTTCCGCCTATTCCATTCGCTCTTTCAATCTGTTTTTGACTTCCCCGTCTATTCTTGTTTCCACCTATCCCATTCGCTCTTTCAATCTGTTTTTTACTCCCCCGTCTATTCTTGTTTCCGCCTATCCCATTCGCTCTTTCAATCTGTTTTTGACTACCCCGTCTATTCTTGTTTACGCCTTTTCCATTCGCTCTTTCAATCTGTTTCTTTTCCTGGTTTTTTTCATCTCAACTGCCGTTCTCTCGCATCTGCGCTTCTTCCATTTTCTTTTTTCAGCTCCCTCTCCTTACTTAAATAGTTAAATGCTTATGACACGTTCTCAACCTACCAAACTCATGTTCGTCTCTTAAATGCTTATGACGCGTTCTCAGCCTACCAAACTCGGGAGCTGATACTCTGACCCCAATTATTCAGGCCCTCTGTACCCTTGCATCCAAGCCATTCATTGATTTGAGGACAGAGGAACTCATGCGACCAAACTCATGTTCGTCTCTATCATGTTATAAAATTATTTAATTACTTATACTTACTTCAACATAGATAAATATAATTAATTGTAGTACACTAAAATTTTGATATCATAATATATATATATATATATATTTAAAATAAAGATAATCTAAAAATTGTAACTAAAAAAGAATTAAAGTAAATTGATGCAATCAGAAATAATTAAAATTAAATAAATAAGTTATAATTTATTTTAAACGAAATTCAAATTAAATTTGGTAAAAAGTTTTTTTGAGACAAAACTAAATATATTTTTTTAATCAAAATTTAGTATTTGTTTTCTCGTGTGAATGTCAATGGCCTCCGACCAGCAGGTAGGATATTTCTTTCTCATGTGGGGCATATAGCCAGTTTAATTTTGTGTAATAATTGAGGGTAAATTTAACTCCATGTCTGTTGTTGTAGAGATAGCTGATGCTCAGTCATTCCAGCTTATAATTATACAGAAACAAAACAAGATACTTGATATGAATAAAGACATGAGTGTACGACCATATATAGACAAGTCCTGAGACACTACTTCCGCCACTCCTTGTTATTCTTCTGTATTTTAGTCTTCACTCGTACTCACGGCTTTCGGTAACCAAGACATAATGGAGAAAAGAGTCATTGAAGAAGAGCAACTGATTGAGTCCTTGCTTATAAACCGACCCAACACTGATACCAACGTTGGCATTAGTAGCAATGATGGTTTGTCATCAGGGGACACTTCCCATTATTCAGCTACTCTTGCATTTAGTATCTTCGCCGTTGCTTGTGGCACTTTCTCTACGGGAGTCACTGTGAGTTAAAAAAACACAACTTTCTGGTTCTACTTGTTAGTATTCATCTTCATTGAGGTAGTTGGGGTTGGAGGGAATGCAAATGTCTATATTTGAAGCTCTTTTAAGATGTTAATTCATCTCCACAGTTGTGTTCTTTGATGCTTTACAAGGGAAGATGTTAATGCTAGTTGAAAACATTCATCTTTTATCAATCTCTCTGCAGATAGGGTATTCTGCTCCCGTGGAGTTCGGCATCAGGAAAGATTTGGGCCTTTCCGTGGCAGAGGTAAATGGAATGTTGATTAATATCTTATTCTTTTCAAATATCAATGAGAAAGCACTAGGAATGTCATTAGCTGATTTCTGATCTATATAAATTTTTGTGCAATTTCCTTGGATGGATTGTTAGGAGGAAACTTACATAATAGTATTGTAGCATGCTGATCCTTTTGCAGATAAAAGAAATATTGTGTGTCCGTTGTTAAACATGATCTTTTATAATCTACCAATGCTGTTCTAAACCATAATTTTTTTATTTTATTTGCAAAAAGATCAGCATGCTACAATACTATTATCTAAGTTTCCTCCTAAAAACCATCCAAGGCACTCTCCTTCAAGTTCAGCATGACATGGCATATATGGACACTCTTACTTCAGACCATGCAACCATGTCATGGAATTAGCTGGACAGATTTACTAGTATTCTCTCCCTCTTTTTCTTCTTATCATTGAGTACTGATCCCCATCTAAAATGCTGCAGTTTGCTGTGTTTGTGTCGATATGGAGTGTTGGGGGATTAGCAGGTGCAGCAGTAAGTGGGTGGATAACAGATCTTATTGGTCGCAAACGTGTAAGATTATCCTTATTTGGCTGTTACTTTCTGGGTTTTTAGCACTTCTTCTATTCTCATCTCCTAATCTTTGGATTTCTCCTTTTTGAGCAGACAATGTGGGTCATCGATGTCTTTTACATCACAGGATGGTTGGTGATAGCATTTGCGAAGGTTTCAAAATCTTGTGTTTTAATGTTTCCAAACAGGGACGGAGCCACAGTGGGGGCACTTGCCCCGTTGACTCCAAAAAATTTTACATGAAAAAAAGGTTATTTTAAGTTTTGAACGGATAAAAAAATTAAATTTTTTCTCCTATTAAATTTCGTCCTCATTAAAAAAAATTTTTTGCCTCAAGTAAAATTTTTCGCCATTCAAAAAAATTTCTGATGCACTCCTATTTCCAAAGGTTCCTTTCTCATAGTCTGCTTAACCTAAATTCGGTGTAAAGGACATTGCTGATTTTAAGTTGATAATAATCTGAAACGTGATTTGTTAAGAAATTTTTGGAGCCAGCCAATGTATACACTAGCTTAGTCTTGCATACATCCTTCGTTGTTGTATTTCGCTTACTGTTTGGGTTGTTAATTATATGTTTCTGGGCTTATGTTGGAAGGGTGCTTGGCAACTTGACCTTGGAAGACTGTTACTGGGCCTTGGCGAATCTATTAATAGCTACTTGGTAACTGCTATATGATCCTGTTCTTGACATTTCCGGTTAATTAATCAGTAAAATGATCATCTTTTATGTTTCTTTTACGAAATACAGTCACCAATATATGTTGCAGAAATAACACCCAAGTACATCAGAGGGGGAGCATTTTCTCTGACTCAAGTGAGCTCAAAGATGAAAGAATTTTGTCTACTAATGCTACTTCCTCTTTTTTTGGCTATTCATGAACTGTTTTTGTTTCTTCATAGTTACCAGGAATTTTCGGCATCGCATTAACATTTGGCATTGGTTCCATTATCAACTGGCGCATGTTGGCCATTATAGGTAGCTTGTTTTACCTTCCACACTGTAGTAAGTAGCCCATATAAACATTGCCAACTTGTTGCATGCTTGTGCTCCCAGGGGCTATTCCAGGTGTAGCCCAGCTAATTGTTGCTTTCTTCATTCCTGAGTCTCCTAGATGGTTGGTGAGTCCAATACAAAATTCCTCTTAATTCATATTATTGAGAAGTTCACTGTAGATTACCTTGAAAACGTGAATTCTAAACCATGATATCTCTGTCTGCAGGCAAAGATTGGCCGAGTAGATGAGTTTAAAGCAACTCTTCAACGCCTTAGGGGAAAGAAAGCTGATATTTCTGAGGAAGCAAAGGAAATCAAAGTTACATATTCAGAAGCTGTTGCCTATTTTGAAAACAATTTCGTTTGCCTTTGTACTTTTTGTGACAAATATGCTATCAGTTCTCAATCATTTTTTTTTACAAACTAAATGATTAGTAGAAGTTGGAAAAAGTTGTAGAACTTAAGAGTAGTTTTCTCCCTTTTTCTTCATGGTTCTTATTGGGAACAATTTGTCCATCTCAGGAGTCTATTGATGCATTTAATTACATCTCCAACGATGGCATCTTAGATCTATTTCAGAGGAAGTATGCTCGCTCACTAACTGTAAGGATAAACTAAAACTATCAACTAATCAAATATTTTAAACCAATTGGCTATCCATCAATATACTTTATATTTGCTACAGATTGGCATTGGGCTAATGATTTTTGAACAGATCAGTGGATTGAGTGCATATAGTCTATATACAGGTGCTATATTTGTTTCAGCTGGTAAGTCATGAGTCCATAACGTTGTTGATGTTAGAAAATGGAATAGAAATCATCCTCAAGCTGCTAACTTTTTACATTGCTGCAGGCATCTCAACTACAGTGGGATTCGGGACAGTTGCCGTATTTGAGGTTTTGAATCTTTGAGTTGTTTATTTTGAACACATAACTGCCGGTTCCATCAAGCTGTTGGACATGGCCATGACCTTAATCCGGTGTTTAAATTGCATTGCTGGTAACATACATTTTTTCGCAGATTGTTGTGACCTTGATGACAATGATGTTAGTGGATAAATCAGGCAGAAGACTGCTTTTGATGGTTTGATAGCATAAAAATATGTCAAATTTGTAAGTGAACACTCAACAGACTAAATTAGAGATTGCTAAAGTGAAAGAAAAAGCTAATTTGCAGGTTGCATGGGCTGGACTTACTTTTGGCAGCGTTCTTACAGGATTGTCATACTTCTTGCAGGTTGTGCATTTAAAGTGTATGAATTATGACAAGGTTTTAGTAGGTTTTGATTTGAATTGATTTTTCTTGAGGCTTTGACTGCTCTGGACAGGACATTCACTGGTTGAAGGATTTCACTCCAAAGTTGGCACTTACTGGCGTAATGGTAAAGCAATAAGTTGAAAGCATCTTACCTTGCTCTATAAAACAGTCAATGTGATGTGTAAAGATCTTACCTTGCAACCAGGTGTTCTTGGGTTCATACTCGTTAGGGTCATCAATTCCATGGATAATCATATCAGAGGTCAGATAACACTGTTACTTCTATGCATGATTTTACTCCGTTAACGAAATTCATTAACATCGCATTCATTGTTTTGAGGAGCATGGAATTCCGTTTCAGATTTTTCCCATAAACATAAAGGGTTCTGCTGGAAGCATTTGCAATGTGACCTTCAGTGTGTGTTCTTTGATTTGTTCATACAGTTTCCAGTTTATGCTTGACTGGAGCTCAACAGGTTGTTATTCCTACCTCTCTTACCCGCCATTTTAGGCATATAATTGCTACTTAAGATGAATGCTTATTGGTAGAGGAAGTTAAATTCCTTCTCCTCCACCAGCTTATGCTTTCTAATTACAAGGAAAAAAAAAATCCAACAAATGGCTTCTCCACTGTTTACAGGTACTTTCTTCATATTTGCAGTCTTTAGTTCATTTGGGATCCTATTTCTGGCAACATTGGTTCCAGAAACAAAGGGCCGAACTTTGGAGGAGATAAATGCATTAATGACTGATTCTTTGCAGTGAACCTGTGAACTTGGTCCTGATAGAATCGATGTGTAATAAATAAATGTTTGTTATCATTAGAACTGAGAAATTATTAATAAAGAGTTGAGAGATATATCGTAAAGATTGTCGAAGCAAATGGAGAAATGAATATCAGGACTATTCCCGGATTTAACTAAGCCACAGGTCAACAACAGATAAAAGAGTTATTCTTCTTTGCTCGAATTTGAATTTTACCTATTAATCAATATCTTTTACAATGTTTTATGTTCTTAATTTTCTACTTTAATTTACATGAAAATAAACTTCATTGAAAACTTATTAATAGCACTTTAAAATCAAGTTTTATGAACCACTAAAGTGCATAAAGAAAGATTAAAACTATAATTGCAAATAATTTAATTTTATCTCAAAAGAATTAAAATATGTCCAATCGTTTTCTGTGGAGATTATTAGTCTAGTAATGTACATCAATAATGAAGTTGAACCACACCGGCTGTCTTGGAACACCATAGTTTGACCAATTATAGTTTAATTTTAGAACAGGGACTCATAACACGAAGCCCTGCTCTACCTATGCAAGCTATTAGTTCTTTCTTTTTTTCTTCAGAATTTGTCACATGAATAAACACGGTCCAAATACAGTTTCCTGAATATAGCTTCAGAATTTTATCAAGATAAACCCTCAAATGTACAATTTAGGGTTTAACTGTCGAGTTATTAAACCAACAGAGGTCCATTGTGGTGATCTATATTAGTGGTGCTTTTTACTTAAAATAGGGTTTCTAGTACCTATTAAGAAAATATGACCAATTTATGTCTGTGTTGGTTAAGACACTTTGAATCGTCTTAGGATTTTTTGAGAATAAACGGCAACCTTTTATAGGAGACGAAAACACACCCAATGTAGTTATAAGGAGTTGAGCAAAAGGATTTTCAGACAAAAAAAGAATGTGAGAAACTTTGGAGATAAAAGAAGAGGATTCCACTAAGTTTCAATTAAAATACTTCAAGATTTCAAGAATCTATAAGATGGTTTCTTCTACCTTGTTTCTCGCTTAATTTTTGTTGGATTCTTTTACTTTAATATGAATCAAACTAGGATAGATCTAGATGAGATGAAACTAAAACTACGTGTTTGAATTAATTCTTTGATTTGTTGAAAGACTATTTTTTGTGTGTGTGAAGTATTGATGATTATATCTTGTTTTGAATTAAAATTTACTAGCTTCTTAATTCAATTTTAGAATTCACAGATGAAGGGAATCACTTATCAGTATAGTCTTTATGAATAATATACAAAATGCATAAGAAGGGGGTTTAATTATGTATACTTTTTCGTGAATACAATCCCCTTTTATATTTCTTTGAAAATTAACTGTTTCAAAGCTATTAAGTGAATATCACAACTGTTATACGAGAATAGCCATTTAGTTAAATTGCAAATAATTTCTATATACTTGTATATGAACAATAGAAATTAAAGTAGAGAGTTTATAAAGTTGACACAACAATTTTATCCTAGTTTACTCCAAACCATGGGCTACGTCTAGTCCTCAGAATCCTTTATGAGATTTCATGTAACTCCCCACTCCTACATGACTTGAACCCGACATCAATGGTGATATTCGAGTCCGTGCCCCGCGAGGGTAGCGTGCTACATCACTTAGTAAACTCAGTATACCTTTTTTTTTACACACTCAAAAGCTCATAAACCAATAACCAATTTGGGTCCACTTTTATTTGTAAACATTTCCAGTCATAACAATACACTCAACCATTTAATGTATGAAAATCCATAACCAAATTGGGCCGATGTTATCCATAAACATTTCAGTGAACACATTACAATCAATAGAATTTCAATAGCCCATTTGGGGCCCACTATAATT
>JAOTAZ010000003.1:26701329-26717460 GCA_025629785.1 Erythroxylum oxycarpum
AGGATAGGGATGCTATCCTTCAATTCCTTAGTAATGTCGATGCTCACACATAATCTTGCAAAGCCAATGCGTTTCCTTAAAGCTGTATTTTCATCCATACAAATTAGTGTGCCCAAATAGCTTGCAAGCATACTCAAACCCTTGGTGGTCCAATATTTCAAAGGAATATTATGGATGTTAATCCATAGAGGAAGGTTTTTCATTCTAAGTTTCTCTAGTTCCATGCCCGGTTGCCACAATTGTAGGAAGAGGGGAAGTTGGGACACATGTCAAGGCCCTTCTTCGATGACTTTTAGAGTTTCGGACTTAGAAGCAAAGGTGAAAATAATGTTATCCTCTTCCGAAAGCATAACCTCTAACAGTCCTCGCCCATGTCAATTCCTCTTAGCCCAAGTTTGAATAATTGGAAAAGCAGGTCTCTTTTCTATAAAAAAACCTACTAGAGTAGCTTCCCATGATTTTGCTCCCTGCTATAAATCCTCAAGGCTAGGGGCCACCATTAGGTGACCATCCATTTCCATAGGGGGCAGTAAACCAGGGAGGAGTCTACTTGGTCTACCATAACTTGTTTCCATGTTTTCCTTGCAATATTTGCATTTTCTCCAAATTGAGGGGGTTTATGGGTTTTTTGTAGGATGGACAACGGGAGAAATTCTGAATCCATCTCTGAAATGTATAATTTTGAAATGCAGGATTGGGGGAGGAGAGGCCAGATCAGAGAAGAGACCAGCAGAAGGAAAAGGAGTAGGCCAGAAGCAGAGGGGGGAAAGGGGAGGAAGCAGAAGGAGCTTGAGGAGAAGAAAACAGCTGGAATGAAGCAGGACAACAGGGGGTGATTGCAGAGGAAGGGCGGTGAAGAGGGCAGAGGAAGCAGCGGCTAGGTCATGATTGATCTGAGAAAGTTTGTTGAGCCTATGTAAATTATGAGATTTAAAAGGTAAATAACCTCTCACATACGCATATTCTACTATCCTAGTACAGTTAAAAGTTTTTGTCTCCCGCAAACCTAAGGGCAATTGAACTATGTAATAACTTTTGTATCTTAATTTTCTATGTTTATTGCTTTTATCTTGTCTCATTTACCTATTTTCTTAAATTACTAGTTATCTCATCTACTTAATTCCTGACATTTATTATATGAATATAGAAACTTTTTTTTTTACTTCATACTACTGCAAATATTTATTAGATGAAATTAAGAAATAATTTTGAGAAATATAAAATAATAATCATTCGGTCACCAAACGTTGTTGCCACCAACTATTCTTCATGAGATTTGTCAATTAATTCTATATATATACCTTCAGATTTAATGATATCTTTAGCAAAGATCAGATCTTGGGATCGAAATCCACGATTGACTAATAAATGCAGAAGAGTGGTCAACCTAACCACGTTCTTAGAATTTATCGTCATAATTAAGGGATATAATAAGAAAGAACTATATGAAAACTGGAGTAAGTCTCGTACCATTTGCTAATTCTTTGACCAAGAAGATGACGTGAAGGATTCGCAAGTATAATTATAAGAGTTATTGATCATGTATACAAAAATGAATGACTCTTCACGTGTATGCTTACTTGTAAGACCAAGTATACAAAATCCCGGTACAGATGCACTATTTATACAACGATCGTAGTTTCTTTAAATCCTCAAGACTTTTCTTTCCTTTCTTTCTTCCATTTCCTGTCTTTGGAAAGGCGAGAGAGATGGCCATGGAAGATATGGAAGAACGTCTAATATCATCAAGGTCTTCTGTTACAACTACAATGGTTATGGTTAACGAATCACCGTTCGCCGCCACCGACGCCTCCGCCTCGTCGGTCACTCCTATGGTTGTTTTCAGCACTATGGTTGCAGTCTGTGGATCCTTGGGTAACGGTTGTGCTGTAAGTTTTTATTTGTTGTGTTTAATAGATGACAGTGCGTCGATATGTCAAGAAATTAGCTCTTAACTGCATACAACATATCCTTTGCTTAATGTATAAATACGAATAATTGTGTAATTGAGATATTGTAAGTTCATTTGCATGCACCAATCATATGTAATCATTGACCAAGAAAATATAAAAATATATAACCAATCGTTATATTCATAGATATGAATGTACATTCTTTGAATATAATTAAAGAGTTCTTTTTAATTGGTGGTACTTTAAAATTCCTTGTTTTCTTACCATACTTGTTTCTCAACTTAGATATGAAGTAAAGAGTTCAACTTAGATTTAGAATTTAAGAATTATAATGTATATTTGTAACTAATTGTATAGTAATACTTGATTTGAACATGTGATAGCCTTGCAAGAACTTACATTTTGATTTTTTTTTTAATTTTGTGTTATAATAATAACATACATTACTATATATATATAGGAGCCTCGCGTTCCTTTAATTATGAGCATAATCAGCTACCATATTAATTAAGACTGAGAGTAATAAGTAATGGCTATTTTTGCAGACGGCATATTCATCGCCCGCCGAGTCTGGGATCATTAAAGACGTGGGCTTGTCTGTGGCAGCAGTAAGTCCGCTGATTTCATTCTATTTCCAATAAATTAATAAAAAATTGAATCCATTTAACGTAGGATTAAATTAAAATTCACAATATGTGTCTAATTAAACAATTGATTTTCTTTAAAAAATATCTTATCACACAGATAAAATTTTTACGAAAACGGATATTAACTATTATAAACTTTGGTTTGGGCTGGGTACCTCACCAGCCAGATATTATCCCTGAGATGACTCAACCTCTGTGGGTGTGGAGGGGTTGAGTGCGTGACTCAAACCTCCGACCTCAGGGTTTTGTTGCGTTGAGACGCACGCCGCATATCACTGAGCCACGTTGGTTTGGGCTGGATACCTCACCAGCCAGGTATTGTCCCTGAGATGGCTCAACCTCTGTGGGTGTGGAGGGGTTGAGTGCGTGACTCGAACTCCCGACCTCAGGGTTTTGTTGCGTTGAGACGCACGCCGCATACCACTGAGCCACGGTACCTCACCAACCAGGTATTGTCCCTGAGATGGCTCAACCTCTGTGGGTGTAGAGGGGTTGAGTGCATGACTCGAACCCCCGACCTCAGGGTTTTGTTGCGTTGAGACGCACTCCGCATACCACTGAGCCACACCCACAGAGGTTGAGCCATCTCAGGGACAATATCTAGCTGGTGAGGTACCCAGCCCAAACCAAACCTAAAGTGAAAATTTTCTTTAAAATAATGCAAGCGTTTCGAATGTTTGTAAATGTTATAATTAATAGTTTATAGATAAGCAGTCGGATGGATATGTAGAAGTACAAAAATAAGTCGGATGGATGTCAGAATTTATCGACATGGACATCTTTGGTTCTACATGCTGCAGTATTCTCTATTTGCTTCGTCGCTCACAATTGGAGGAGTAGTAGGTTCATTAATAAACGGGAAGATGGCTGACCTCTTTGGTAGAAGATATGTAAGTCAAACCATTAAACATCTAGAGGAATTTCAGTTTAAAAAAATCCAAATCTCAGGGAATTTGATTATTATATTGCAGACTATGTGGATAGCTGAATCATTCTGTATCATGGGATGGCTTGCTATAGCATTTGCAAAGGTATGTCTCTTCTTTTACTTCTGCGTAACTATTCTGAAAAAAAGGCCTATCATAGTATTAAGTTAAATTTGAGTAACCAGTGGTCGTAGCAAATAGGCTGCTTGGTTGCTGGATGTTGGAAGACTATCTACGGGAATAGGATTGGGAATCATTTTTTTTGTTGTAAGTATAACATCTTTGCTACATAATAGCTTGTAACAGTATTTGCTTTGTGCAGGCACATAAATTTAGACTTGCGAATGTGCTTTTACACTTCATTCCAATTTACAGGTACCAACCTACATTGCTGAAATAACACCAGAGAAATTTCGTGGAGGATTTACGGCTTGTAATGAGGTTAACTTATATTCCAACACTTTTCTTTTTTCTTTTTTTTTGGAGTCAAAAAATAAGGTGTTCTTTTATGGATACTATGTGTGTTATGCAGTTGCTGATATGCAGCGGCTTTTCCATGACTTATTTTGTTGGAACTATGGTGTCCTGGCGTACCCTGGCTCTAATTGGTAACATTTATCTTCTTCTTCTTCTTCTTCTTGCATTGACAATTTTATGGCTTCTTGTAAATGTTTGTTTGACCCTCTAAGGTGCTATTCCTTGTACGTTGCATGCTATTGGTGTATTTTTCATTCCAGAGTCTCCTAGATGGTTGGTAAGTCGAGTTTTACTCTTACATGGTGATCAGGTGCTGACCACCAAGCTTTTTCCATATTTAAAATACTGAGAATCCTTAGGTTTGTCTTACCCATTCTTAATTCCTCTTTATTAATATTGATTATTAGATTGACTACACCTCCTGCAGGCAAAGCTCAGTCGCGAAGAGGAGGTTTTAGCAACTCTGCGGAGCCTTAGGGGAAAAAATGCTGCTATTTTTGAAGAAGCGGCCAATATTACAGTATGCTTCCACCTTTCTAATTAATTGTATTACATGAAATTCTTGCTAAATGTCTACAATTTTACTTCCAGGATTTTACAGAGGCGTTTAGAGGGCAACCTGCTGACGGTAAATTATGGGACATGTTCCACCCAAGATATGCTCGTATTCTCCTAGTGAGTGTTTGCTTGAAAATCTTATGCTCCTACGTAATATCAGTATAGCTTCTAAAAATATCAGTTGTTTCCAGGTGGGAATTGGCATTATGTTATTTCCCCAAATTGGGGGTACAAGTGCAGTTGCATATTATGCCCAATCCATCTTTGAAAAAGCTGGTAAATTCATGGTCTTCTTTTTTCTTTTTTAAGATCTATAAAGCACAGAACAGAGAGACTAGTAACATATAGCTTTCAACTTTCAGATTTTTCCAGTGATTTTGGCCAAAAATCATTGGCTATTGTCGAGGTATGCCATACTATAAACAAGTCTAGTTTTAATTCTCCTGAGAAACTTCTGATTGGATTAGATGTTGTCTTTCAGATACCATTTGCTACGGCATCTGTACTCTTAACTGATAAAGTTGGAAGACGTCCACTTCTCTTGGTTAGAAAGCATAATTTCAATTCTATCTAGTCAACTAAGCTATACACTACGAAAATATAGTCTAATTACATGTTCTTCAGATTTCTGCATCTGGGATGTGTCTAAGTTGCTTCATGGCAGGACTGGCCTTCTGCTTACAGGTTTGTCAATAGATGATAAGTTGCGTTTCCATTCCATTCCAAGTTTTGAATTGCCTGAGTTTTGTACTTAATTATTATAAACAGGGGTACCACCTTGCAAAGGAAATCACTCCCGTTCTGGTTTACTTTGGCATATTGGTAAGGAACTGCAATGACGTCATTATGGTATTGCCAAGGTTGCAGCAGTATCTCAATGTGTTTGTTTTATTAACAGGGATATTGTGTGTTTAACACAATAGGAATGGCTGGATTACCATGCGTTATAATGTCCGAGGTATCGTAAACTCTTTGAAAAGAGATTACAAGTTGAATATCTGAGATGAAATTACAATATCTTGATTTCAGATTTTCCCTATAAACATCAAAGGAAGAGCTGGAAGCCTGGTGAGTTTGATCAGCTGGACACTGTCATGGACTGTTGCTTATACTTTCAACTTCATGATGGAGTGGAGCTCAGCAGGTAATTGAGATATCCTCCATCCATCTATTATACCTTGTCTATCCTTCCTGTTGTGTCCTCATGAATTTTACTGCATGTTTTGGCAATGCAGGAACTTTTCTGATATTCTGTCTCGTTTGGGGTTCAGCTGTTCTATTTATTTTCAAGTTGATTCCAGAGACAAAGGGTCGATCTTTGGAAGAACTGCAAGCATCATTTACTAATGTAATCTAGCACTGATCAAAATCTAATCAAGTTAAAGCTCCCTTATTAGCATCTGAATCTAATCAAGTTAAAGCTCCCTAATTAGCATCTGAATATACTGCTATATTTAGATGCTTTAATCTTGTTTCTTGGGAGTTTATAGAACTGATTTAATTGTTAAGTTACATATGTAATAATATGGTCTTGTTAGACTCAAAAGTATAACGAATTTACCAATCAACCAGGCTAACAAATTTACCAATCAACTAGGCTACCATCCTCTGCATTTAATTCAACTCCCTTGGTCATAGGAAATCTAGTCTTTCTCAACATAATGGAGATGTACTTTCTCTACATAGTTCAGGTTATCTAAATATGTTATTGGTTAACTTTTAACTTACAAGCAACAACTCTCCTTCTTGAGTCCTTCGGTGAAGCTGCTGTAGAATTTATACAACATACATAACATTATTATTAACTTAATCTTTGGCAGGCAACTATCAACATCTAATTAGTCTTCATTTTCTCCTGAAATCATGTACATTAATACTATGTAATATTTAATTGATTTGTTTCTTTAGTTAGAGTCACTCAGAGTGTATAAATAAGTAAATGTATATCACATCATATACACACAAAAGTACAGAGAATGTTTCTGCATATCTTCTTTGTTCTTTATTTCTACAAAGTATCATACCCTTCTTTGTAACAAAAGGAGTTCAAATTTTAGAGTCAATCTTCATTCTCTCTCATAGCATTCTGCTTTCGTATTTTGAGTTTCTAAATCTACTCTGAAAGTTATTTTTCATATGCCCGATTGTTACTCCTCTTGAGCAGATTACAACAATGTTAAAATCATCTCTGGAAGCCTCTCCATCGGCTATCATGTGCCGTCCAAAGTCATTGGATTTTGAAATCCTAATTGCAGGTATTTGAGGGAAGAAGAACAACGTCGTTTAGTCATGGAAGGTGGAAAATAGGTTGGTTGCCACGTAATCCAACATTCTAGTCATAGCCACCTCAACTGCCACATCATCTGAAATGTTACCTACCACATCACACTACCATATCCGCTACCAGAACATTACTAGCTCATTGCCATCTCAACACAAATACTTACACATAAGCTATAAACATGTCATTAACTTATTTCTCATGTGTCTTCTCCTCTTCAGTTTGGTTCAGACCCATCAGCTCGGTTTAGTTTAAAAAGGAGTTGACCGATACTTTGACTGTTTGGTTCAGTATATTTTAATTCAATTTCTTTGCAAATGAGATCAGTTCCTAAGGTTCTTCTTCATTTAGAATCAAATTTTAAGGCTAAAATAACCAAATTCCATCTCTATAAGTAGGTTTTCTCCTATTTTATAGTCTTCTTTCACTATGGATGCCTCTAAACATCCCTAATACATTCTCAACCCTACTAATATCATCTTCGATGGCTCCAACTATGATCTTTGGGTTAAGGAAATATGTAGCTTTCTTAAGGAGAGACTCTTTTGGTGTATTGTTATTAGAAAAATACAACCCACTCAAAAGAAAGATGAAGATATTAATGGATTTACTGAATGATTGGTGGCATGGGATGGAATGAACCATCAAATGTTAACATAGTTTTAAAATATACATGCCAATGTCATCAAACTTGACTTTCGATGTTTTGACACACCCTAGGAGATATGGAAATCGTTATTTTGTACTTGATGATGTCTACCAACTTCAATTGTATAGGAGACTTCATCTGATTCAATAACAACCCAGGCAGATAATCCACAGTTATGTGTTAGATAGACAATACACAGTTTCTTCTATTCTTAGAATCTTTAATAATACCATCTATTCGACACGTTGTTTACACTATTGATAATTCTACTATCTATGTATAATATATAGGTACTGTTCACACATCCATATCACATTTATCTATATCCTTTATTGTTCCCAAACTCTTTTTAAATCTTATTTATTTTGGACAATTGTATGAATTTGGTGTTAACTTATCCTTTTCAAAACATGATTACATTGTGTAGAATCCATAAAAGAACAAGATCTTTAGAAAGCTTGTTGTTGGTGCTGTCAACTCTCATATATGGCACTCTTGTTTGGGTTTCTACCTTTATATTAGGATCTTTTAATCTCTAGTGGTATCCTAGGTCATGCTAAGATTGAACATTTTGATTATGTCATTTGTCAACTAAAAGCTTTACCATTTTCTCTTAATGATTTTATCTCCTTGACACCTTTTGATCCAATTCATTTTGACACTTGGGGTCCTACACCTCATGAAACTATGGGTAGCATGAAATATTATGTGATCTTTGTTGGTGATTTTTTTCAATATACATGGATTAATCTAATGCAACATATATTTGAATTATTCTCCATTTACTCTTGTTTTGCTAATATGATTCACACTAAGTTCTCTTGCAAGATTAAAGCATTTTGAAAGGATAGTGCTGTAGAATACAAGGATATAAAATTTATAAATTTTCTTAATCAACAAGGTACTATCATTCAGAGATCTTGTCCAAACAGATCTTAACAAAATGGTCTGGTCGAATGCAAATTTAGACATATTCTTGACACCGTCTGAGCCCTCCCTATATCATCTTATTGTCCTGAAACCTTTTGGGGAGAAGCAACCTTTACTATTGTCTATACTATCAATCACATTCTCCTATCATAAGTAATATGCCTTTGTGCTCCTGACTATTAGTCTCTTAAATTTTTTGGATGTGCATGCTTTTTTCTATTACAACCTCATGAGCACACCAAATTTGAACCCAAATCATGTTTATGTTATTTTATAAGGTATATGATAGAGCACAAAGGATATAGATGCTGGGGTCCACTATCTCAAAGACTTTGAATCTCTCTTTATGTCACTTTTTTGGGAACATAAAAAGTTTTCCATAATATCAAAATTTCAAGTCAGTGAACCCTCAAACAAAGTTTTTTCTAACCCTACCATACATTTTTTCCTGATATTTCTTCTACAGATCTGTCTTACAACTATAACATTTTAACATAACCAACGCCTGATTCTATTGTATCTTCTCCCACTGCAGATCCTCCAACTTTACCAAATAGCTCTTCCTCTTCTATTCATTCATCAGAATCTATTGAGTCTCCACAACCCCTACGTTGATCGTCTCAACTAAGTAAACCATCTATTCATCTTAAAGACTTCCATGTTTATTCCACTATTGTCTTTCTCTATGAAACTCGCACCTATCACGAGGCCATCTTTAAATCTTATGACAACATGGAATAAAAGAAGAATTACAAGCTCTTTCTAACATCACCACTTAGGAATTAGTTGGCCTACATCCAGATAAGTTTGTTATTAGCTATAAATGGGTCTACAAAATCAAGATTCAAGTTAATGGATCAATCAAAAGATACAAAGCACGATTGTTTGGAATTGATTATAAGGAGACGTTTGCTCCAGTCGCTCGTCTAACTTCAATCAGCAGTCTTATTGCCATAGTAACAAGCAAGCATTCGGAATTTGTCCAAATGGATTTCAAGAATGCCTTTCTTAATGGTGATCTTCATAAAGAAGTATATATGCGACCTCCACTTGGGTATACTTATCCACCTAATAAAGTTTGTCATCTTCGCAAAGCCTTATATGGCCTAAGTAAGCTCTTAGAGCATGGTTTGCTAAATTCAGCTCCAACATAAACCATCTTGGCTTTACATCTAACTTTTATGATAATGCTTTGTTTATTCGAAAAATAGATCAATAATGCACTCTTCTCCTTCTATATGTTGATGACATGATAATAATCGATGATGACACTTAGGGGATTGCTACTCTCAAATCGTATCTTCGTCAACAATTTGAAGTGAAAGATGTAGGTCCCCTGAGCTATTTTTTACGTTTTGAAGTATCTTCTAATGATTAAGGTTACTACTAATCTCAAGCTAAGTATGTTACTAATCTTATCTCTCATGTTGGTCTAACTAACACTACGATTGCTAGCACCCCACTCGACTTTAATGATCATATCTTTTGCCATAAGTGCAACTCCTCTGAGTAACGATACACTTTATTAACAACTAATTAGTAATCTTATATACCTTATTGTCACTCATCCAGATATTGCTTATGTTGTTCACATTGTCAGTTAGTTCATGTCTGCACCTCATGCTACTCACTTTTCTGTTGTTCTTCGTATACTTCGTTACATTTGAGGCACCTTGTTTCATAGGCTTCACTTTAGTCATTCATCTTTATTAGACTTACCTGTATACTCTAATGCTGGCTAGGCTAGAGACCCAACTAATCGCTAATCTACCATTGGCTACCATTTCTTTCTTGGAACATGATCAAGTTATCAAAACCCTCAAAATAATTTTGATTCTCCAAATTTTTGTAGTAGTCATGGAACTAGGTCGAATCCCAAGAGAACTAAACACTAGTTTTTTTAATTTCAAATAATAAAATAAATTGGGGGTTTTCGATTAATTAACTAAAATTAACAAGAAATCAAATTAAATAAACTGAATATGAAAGTGAGAAATTCAAGATTACTAAACTTTGATTTAAGGGAATGATCTCATCTAATTTTAACATTGATCATTGGTCTAAAATAATGTCACAATTCAAGCAGTTAATTTGAAACACATTAAGATAATTATAATAAGTCATAATATTTCCTAAATTAATTAGTTTAAACCCAACATCCAAATCAAAACTTACCATCTATTGACTGAGTATGATAGCATTCCATATCAAATAAATAATAGCAACAAGTTTAATGAAAAAAACTAAGCCTTAAATTAAATAATGGAGATAACTGCAACTGTTTAACTTACTTTTCTTGTTCATTATAAGTTAAAAATGCAAATTCATAAGTAACCTTTTTTGCTACTTGTACCAATCCTTCATGACAATTCCGTATCATTGAATTCATAGATAATGATAGAATAATTAACATAAAATTAATTTATGAGATCAATCAATATTAATCATTCATGAAATATAAGAACTTAAAACAATAAATACTTTAATTAAAACATGAATAAAAGTTAAGAACAAAACCTCACAAGGTTACAGCTAGAATCTTGAATCCCTTTGAATAAGAATAATTAAGTTTAGGCACACATGGAAGCAAGATAAAATATAGAGAGAAAAGTAAGAAAAAGAATGATTGATTTAGAGAGTTAGGGAATGTCCCTTTTACAATGTTTTCCTACTCTAAACCTAATCTTATCCTTTCTTACAAATATGCCTAACTAAAACAAATCTCAATCCATTAATGATAGGGATAGAAGAAAGTTTCCTACTTAAACTTTAACTTTTTAAGTAAATCTGGCATTGGGCTTTCTCCCCTTATCCGTTGCAATCATTTCTTTACTTTATCCAAAATTTGTATTTGTCACAACAGTCTTCTGATTTGATGTAGTCTCTACTTTTTATCTCCTAAAATAAAACGAACATTAATTTTCATATTTAAACACCAAAATAAATATAAAATAAAAGAGATAATATCAATTAATATATCAAGATAACATCTTATCAAAGTCCTTCGCACCGGACTCTTACTTGTCCTCAAGCGTAAATTAATTCAATACATCAATCATCTTCATAACAACCTCTTATCTCCTTTCATGTTATCCAAAAATATCCAAAAGTTAATTCATATTGAAGGTTTAAGAAAAAATAACAATCGAGAGAATAAGCACTCATAACACATTGTTAAAACATAACATCTCATCAATTCCATCAAAGTCAATTGAACAAAACTTGACACACTCTAAAGGATTTGACTCTCTACACTCAAAGTCTTTAGGGTTCATTAAGTTCTCAAATCAAAACATAACGAGTTATTTCCATAAGCTTACTTAAGAATTATATCTCCACCACATAACAACGATGAACTTAATGCATAAATCAAAGGGATTTTATAAGAGTTATAACTTGACTTAGGTAAGGTATGAAAAAAGAAGCTTTTTGGCTTAATAAATTGAAGGAACTCATTCAAACTTATCCACACAAGTTTCAATCCAAAATTTATTTGATTTAAATAACATCTCTTTCAATCACTTTTTTCTTTTGTTTTTCTGTTTTTCTGTTTTTTTCTTTCTATTTTTTCTTTTTTAACAAAAATATTAAAGAGAAGACACCCCCCCTCGAAAAACTATAAAAATACAAAAATAATGCAATTTGAATCAACTAATTTGTTTTTCATGGAAATAGTCAAAATTCTATGCAAATAAACTTAATATAAGGCTTTAAAATCATTAAGGATATCAATAATGAGAAGGGTAAATTTGGCTTGTAACAAGGTTATTATGCAAGAAAAGAAAGGATAAGGCTCAAATTGTTTTGTCAGGGATAAAAGGTGAGGTAGGCTTGTTTAAGTTAAAAATGGTTATCCTAGATGTCCTTATCATCTTTATACACAAATTCATCAAAAATGTGGTCTCAATAAAACCAATGAGTACTTGAAATAATTTAATGAAAACATTAATCACATTTGTCTCTCTCGTGCATTATTTCTTAAACCATAAATGTATCCTAACTTAAGTATTATTTCTAAATAATAAAAACATTATGAGGCTATCATGAGGAACACTCAATATATAAATCATAGTATTCATGAGTTCAAGAACAAATCACAACGTTCATCACAGTATATTATCTAGATCCCCACACCTAAATCATACTTTGTCCCCATTGTATGCACAAGACACTCACATCTCAAATAAATAATCAAGAAAAATAAAGCATGAAGTCTACTCCCCTGAATTGTAAGCATCTTAAATGGGATGTATTATAGTGTTGGTGGACATAGCGATATCACATGACACATAATTCAAATATCTCTTTTATTTCTCAATCTATCTCCTCCTTTGGTTATTCAAACAAGCTTCCAATGAGTACTTGTAAATTCTATGTGGATTGATCTTGTGTAGTTAGATTCCTCGTAAACTTTCCTTTTGTTGGTCCTAGTAGTAATCTTTGGATTGACCGATAATGAAGACAATTATAAGTAGAAAACTAACTCAAAAAATAATAAAACAACCTAGTAATAACTAAAATAAAAATAAAAATAAAAATAAAATAACAGAAATAAAAAGTAATTAATAAAAACTAAGTAAAAGTATCTTTTTATTTGATTTTTATTTTTATTTTTAAAAATAAAATAAATTAAATTAAATTACAGGTTTCTTTGAAACCAAACATATTACTATCATGCATAAGACATGATCATGCCTTATGAGTGCTAGTATTATGAAATTTTATGGATTCAATTCCAAAAAGCTAAATCTCATAAGGCGTGATCTCGCCTTATGATATTTAGTATCATGCCTTATGAGATTAGTATTATGGAAATTTAAGAGTTCCATTCTAGAGAGCTAAATCACATAAGACTTGATCTCACCTTATAAGATTTAGTATTCTGGAATTTTAAAGTCTCTACTCCTGACATCTAAATTACATAAGAAGTGATCATACCTTATGAAATTTAGTAATCTGGAATCTAAAGACCCTATTTTTCCCTTAAACCAATAACCTTATTAAACAATATAATGAAAAATATACATAACTAAAACAAAATTAATAAAACTATCATATTTTGAGTTGCCTCCCAAAAGCACAATTGTTTAACTTCGTTATGCTCGATGTGGCTTTTTCCTTTCAAACGTCTACATAATTGTAGTTTTGTACTCCTTAAGTTGTGTTACTAGCCCTTTCTCTTGCTCTATAGTCAACCTTTTTGAAATGATCATAGGTAATGACTCTCTATCACCCAAATGAACATACTTTAGGTGATTAAGTAACATCTTCAATTCTATATTTAGAGCCTGAAAAAAAAAAGGTAAGGATTTTTTGTGAGTTATAGTAAGTTCAACATTCAAAGTTTTCGAATCTATTAGCATTGCTAATAATGATTCTAAAACTTCACAAGTTTCATCAACTTGCTCGTTCACTTCTAATTTTGCTTTTAACTCTTCAACACTTTCTTCTTTAAACATATCCTGGATAAATGAATCCATATTATCCATATGATAAACATATTGGAAATCCTAAGGGTATTTTATTGCTTTAAAAATATTGAACTTTACTATGCCTCCATCAAACTTTATAGAAAGAGTATCCTTATCCACATCAATTTTCATCTTGGTCGTTTTTATAAATGACCTACCCAACAAAATCAAAGCTGAATGTTCAACACTATCTCCATTCATTTTCAATATGTAAATAGCCACTAGAAATACTAAACATTAACTTAGACTAAAATATTCTCAATAACTCCAATAGGATGCATATACGAATGATCAACTAGTTGAATAATCACATTAGTTTTTTGTTTAGAATTTAGATTTAAGCTTGGTATATTGAGTATGAAATGACATTTATAACATCCCAGATCACCCGTTTACAGATATTATCCGCTTTGGGCCTTGGCCTAGCTAAGCCCTCACGGTTTTACTTTTCCCGAGGACTTCCCAGGAGGTCACCCATCCTGGAACTACTCTCACTCAAGCACATTTAACCTCGGAGTTTTGATGGGATCCAGTGCATTAGGCCATGGAAAACGCATCTGTAAGGGAGAGGTATCTGTACTCTTATAAGTCGTACTTCGTTCCCCTCTCCAACCGATGTGGGATCTCACACTCTCCCACCCCTTTAGGGCCCAGCCCTCTTTGGGGTCCAATCTAGTTGGCACAACGGTTCGAGTACTGGCTCTGATACCACTTTATAACATCCCAGATCACCCGTTTACAAATATTGTCTGCCACATCCTAAATCACCCGTTTACAGATATTGTCCGCTTTGGACCTTGGCCTAGCTAAGCCCTCATGGTTTTGCTTTTCCCGAGGACTTCCCAGGAGGTCTGGAACTACTCTTACCTAAGCACATTTAACCTCGGAGTTCCGACAGGATCCAGTGCATTAGGCCATGGAAAACGCGTCTATAAGGGAGAGGTATCCGTAATCTTATAAGGCGTACTTTGTTCCCCTCTCCAACCAATGTGGGATCTCACACTCTCCCACTCCCTTAGGGCCCAGCCTTCTTTGAGGTCCAGCTTAGCTGGCACAACGGTTTGGGTACCGGCTCTGATACCACTTTATAATATTCCAGATCACCCGTTTACAGATATTGTCCACTTTGGGCCTTGGCCCAACCAAGCTCTCACGGTTTTGCTTTTCCCGAGGCCTTCCCAAGAGGTCACTCATTATGGAACTACTCTCACCCAAGCACATTTAAACTCGGAGTTTCGATGAGATCCAGTGCATTAGGCCATAGAAAACGCATCTGTAAGGGAAAGGTATCTATACCCTTATAAGGCGTACTTCGTTCCCCTCTCCAACCGATGTGGGATCTCACTCTCCACCCCCCCAACTCACCTCAAAAGACGGCATAAACTATATTAATTAAAAAATCCTCAGTACGAGCTCCTTGATTCACAGCTCTCGAGCCTTTATAGATAAAAAGACATACGATGAAATTGCTACTTAAACATAAAATTCATATTTATATACCATCACATTAGCTTCTCTTTTGTATTTTTCTAAGGCATTTAATGCCTTTAATCTAAGCTTACTCATTTCATAACATAATTCAGCACATCTTTATCCAATCATATTAGGCCATTATTCATCAATCTAAGTAACATTTCAAGTTCACTATAAGTAAACATGAAAGCCTCTTTCCAATGCACACCATCAAAAGCCTTAAATCCTAAACCAAGTTCACTTAGGCATTTTATCAAACACCTAATGTGCCTAAATTTCAAGTCTCATTTTCAATACTTTACCATAGTAATTCATGCTCCTATCATGTCATATAGTAACTGTAGCACCCCTGTAGCGCCCCCTCACCGTAGGGTACACAACGGGAAACCCGAAGGTCGCTCCGGTGAGTATCTCACGATAAAGGTGCACCACCAGAACATTTCTACTAATAATCCTCATGGCATCAAAATAATTTAAAACTACAACAATACAATATCAGAAGCCAATAAATTTCTAAAATCACAATATCAATCTTATACAGACATCCAGTAGCAGAATAGACAAGTCTATCAGTCCCATAAACAAAACCAAAAAGGAAACTGATACAAGTATCTATCCTAAGTCATCCTCAAAAATCCAACCCAACTGACCGACCTGTGCGCCATCGCTTCTCCTGCCTGCACGCTCGCACGGTAGGAGAAGACTATCTTCGGGGCTAGGGGTCTACTATATCGATCCTGAAAAATAGATGCAATTTTGGGTGAGTTTGCGAACTCAGCGAGAAACCATCATCGATGGTTCACTCA
>JAOTAZ010000003.1:26726137-26746890 GCA_025629785.1 Erythroxylum oxycarpum
AAATAATGCAATTTGAATAAACTAATTTATTTTTTATAGAAATAGTCAAAATCCTATGCAAATAAGCGTTAAACAATTCCTTTAATTTTGAGGCTCAAAATCATTAAGGACGTCAACAATAAGAAGGGTAAAAGTGACTTTTAAAAATATTATTATGCAAGAAAAGAAAAGATAAAACTCAAATTAGTTTTCTAAGATAGGCTTCTTTAGGTCAAAAAAAACGGTTACTCTAAGTGCCCTTATTATCTTTATATACAAATTCATCAAAAATATTGTCTCAATGTATATTCAAACTACGTCCCTCTAATGCATTATTTTTTAAACCAAACAGATAATTCTAATTAATATATCAAAATAACATGAGCCAAAGACACTTGTACGGTTTGGAACAAAATTATGCCGTGGACAAGGGAAGTAAAGATAATAAAGTCTAATGAGATTAAACCTCGCAGGCATATTGCTCCAACCTAGACATTACTATAGAGCACGTTTGCTCTTCTACTTCCTGTAATATTCCCTCTAGTATCATGTTTTAATTTGAGTATATTTCTACCAAGTCTGGTCTTGTTTTTTAAAAATAATTTAGAAGACTACGGCTATAAGCAGGGTTGTCTGACTCTTCTGAAAGTTGTTTAATCCCATTGCACTGGTACTCTATTGATTTTTATAAATTCCCTTTCAACCTTCAAAAAGAAAAACAAAAAATACTAGTAACAAATTGCAAGACAGGTAAATTTTTTCGGCGAATAAAGCATAAGAATTTCAATTAAAACTTTGAACGGCTGTATATCTTCTAATATAAAGAGAGAATTATTTTTCACTCAATCGATGTAACAGCCCCAATCAACATAGTTGAATGCATTTTTTAAAGTCAAAATCTACTTTTTTTTAGGTCTATTTAAAAAATGATTGTTTCTTTAGTAATTTTACATTATATTTAAGAATAACTTTTCTCATTAGTCAGGCCTTTTAAAAGTTTAGTCATTATTAATTTATAAATATTTGTGTTTCTATATTTTAATGAATTTATTAAATAAGATAACAAACTATTTTCTCTTTTTTACTGTTTATGTTTCAACGCCTGACAAATTCCAAAAGCATTTAAGTTGACACGTTATAAAAGCATAATCAAATACGTGTCTTATTTCACGCTTATTAATTAGCTGCCTCTTTTTCTCATAGTGCATCAAAATAGTTCTAGACCAATGACACCAAAGTTGGCTGTTTGTACATGTTAGTATTTTCCCAAGGTTGGATAACAATTAATTACGCTTTTACGCTTTTATGATTAATCGAATTGAATTTGATGCATATAAAGATCATAACGTAGCTCAATAAAAGATATAGGTTAATACACTAAAGTTCAGCAAAGAAAATAGACCATAATTAGTATAGGCTAGGCATGCATCGAGCTTGCGATAGAGATGTCTGATATAGATGATATATATATGTAAGGTTAAAGCCTTCCGCTTCTGCTTAAGTAAAATGTGAACGTTTGAATTCTTTGACTCATTAAGAAATTCACGCGTTAAGAAAGTTGCATAAAAATATTAATGACATTAGGTAGATCAACTTTCGTAAAGGTTACTGTGAAAACTTGGCAATTTTGACGTCGAAAAGCTAGTTCAAAGCTATGGAAGCAAAAACTAATATTTCTCGTGTTTTCTTCATTCATTCACTTTCACGTTAAATCCTGAGTCATGTTATGCACTTCTATACATTGTTGGCCGGTTTTGGTGTAGCTTACTTAGCAGGCAGGGCAGGATTACCATTTGTTATGATGTATATAGGTAATAAAATATGATCCAACTTGAGTTATCCAACCCACGTTGACGCATGAACTATACGTGCTCATACATATGCTAGGCTCTTATAAGGTTTTCTTGTTTCAGACGTTTCCTATCAGCGAGAAGTAGCGTGAGTAGCGTGGTGACCTTGATAAACTGGTCAGGCTCCTCTACCATTTATAAATCTTTTAATATTTTTTTCTGTTTAATCAATATCAAATACTCTAATATTCTCTCTCAAGTACAACTAGGAAGAAACATCTAGTTATTACTTGAAATAAACGCAGTAGTAATCAAACCAGACTGCTTAGACTAGACATCTAGACGGACAACTAGGAAATTAATAATTCAGATCAAACCTGCTTTGATATCATATTATAATTTTTAATATGGATAAAGTGTAAAGTTTACTAACAAGAATTGAGCTTGAGTCAACTATTGTCAGAATTACCAGGATTAGTTATTTAGATAATTGACCCTTACCAGTTATAAATCCTTTAATATTTTCAGGTTTAGTCATACGAGATACTCTAATAAGAAGCATAATGAACTAAAACATTTTATCAAACTTAAATAATTGGAATGAATTATAACGTCCCTTTATCATGACCATGAGTACTGTAACAATCTAAAGAAAATGAATTCGGAAGAATTTTCAACATTCTTAGTTCAGGCTTCTGTTAGCATTAGTCCTAATTAAATTGGTGAAGGACTCATCACAAGGATTCAGCAGAAAAGAATTATAGCTAAAGTTCATCTATTATACTGTTGAATGCATTTTTCTCATTGAAATGAATGACATTTTTCTTTAATTTTTGCATACAATCATTAGGTTTTATCTATATTTTTCTTGCTAAATTACTTAGTTCACCCAAATCTGTATTTATAATAGTTTATGTTTAATTCGTAGGAAATACTTTTAACTTTAGTTGAAAAGAGCCACAACAATAGTCAAGTGGAAGACAACCGTTGGTAGCTAGAAACTAAGTTCAAAACGGCAAGCAAAAAGAAAAGAAACGTAAGCCAGAAAATGAAGAAAAGAAACGAGGGTTTTTAAAAGGTTGGAGGATTTTAATTAGGGTGGACTGTGACATTGGGTGGGAGACCACCACGCCTACACCGCAAAAGAAAACAACGCAGGAGGCAGCAACTTAGCTACAGTGGAGGCACGAAATTCACGCTGAAGAGGAAGCTCCACGCACCATGCAAACACCAATATCATGCTACAATAGGGGAATATCACGCTAGGGGAGACATCACGCTAGAGAGGCCCACGACGTTGACATTAAGGGAGGCTCAACATAACGATGCAGCTGGCTAGAGAAAAGAGGACACCAAAAACGCAAATCAGCTCCAAGGGAACCCACCACTGAGAGCCACAACATACTACAAAGAAGGCTGACCCAAGAGACCCACCAAAATAGACACACATAAGGGAAAAAAAACGAAAAAAACGTGAAATCAGGAGAAGCCCCAGCAGACGCCGACCCACAAAAGGAGAAAACAAGAACATCACGCAGGAGAGGAGAGACCAACTAGAGGAGCTTGGGGCATGGACATCAAGGGCGCACCACCAGTGGAAAAACGACAATAACGCAGGAGGCACCAGCGGAGGCGCATGCACCAAACTGAAGAGAACACAACAAGGCAGTGACTCACCAGACGGGAGGACGAAAAGAAAATCACGCACTAGGCTTGAAAGAAAGCGAAGGCACACTGACTCACCAAGGCATCCAAAACAAAATACATGCACTGCACCAACAGAAGAGAACGTTAGAAGTGGGTGGTGGCTAGGAGCTGTTATAGACAAGAGGAGAACCACGTAGAAGGGAGAGCACCATGCAGCCAGGAGACGCACCAACAATGAGGGACGCAATCATTGATTCCAAAACTCATTTATTTTTTATATCTGTTTTTTTTTTGTCTTTCTATGTTGTTTGCTAATCCTGATTTATGTGGTCTTCATCTTATTATGTTGCTTCCTTAAAACTTAAAGGTTGGAGCAAGCTTTTAGCTAATTTTTCTGTGGATTGAATTTCGGTTGATTTATGAGTATAAATTTATAGATTTGATTTTTCTGTTTTGATATTAATTTTGCTGGTATTGTGTTTGACCAACTATTACTTAACATTAGTTGTTAATTGAAGAATCGATAGGTGAAAATTGATAATGGAACTCTAAACAGAGAACTTATGAATTTCAGATTTAGACTTAGACTGAATTTATGAGAAAAAACTAGGTTAGCAAAGATCTTAATGGGTTATGCTTGATTGCTAGGCTACGATAGTAGACTAAGATTATTGCGTAATACTCCTTTGATACCTTGAAAAAGGATTTAAGAAATTCTAGGCTCAACCGTCTATCAACCAAAATTCTCCTCATAAATTGATCCAGGTAAAGTCCATCGAAAATGCTAAAAGTGGAATCATCCTTAAAGCGTACCATATTCCGTTCGAATTAATCCCTAAAAATATTTGTAATTTTTTTTAGCTTTGATTTTGTTATTTTTGATAGTTAAATCTCTTAATTTAATTCTCCATTCTTATATAATTGCTTAGTCTAATTAATTGAGTGTTCTAAGCTTCGTACTTATACAATTACTCCTTATGGGATAATATTATCCCATACTACTTGAGACCCGTGAACTTGCGGAATTGCATCATATACCATTTAGACCTTAATTAAACGTAAGATGGATTGAATTTGTAGTTAAAATATCTGTGCTTCTCTATATATATATAAAAAAGTAAACGTTGAACGAATCACACATGCTCCTTTCAGTCTGTTACCTTCTCTTCAAAGACTTTGGCTAACTACCGCAGGAAAGGGCTAATCTGGTCATCTTTTGTTTTAACTCATTACTTTTTATATAAAAACTGTATAACAATAAAGAATGACTTGTCTGTTCATCTCTCAAATAATTTGAGCATCTCGCGAACACGTTTTCCTGATCCCTTTAAAAACAATGTAAGATTATCTGTTTATTCCTCAAATAATGTAAGACATGAACCTTAGATGCATCATGATCTTCCATTAAATACAAATATACATAAAGAAACTAGCAGTTTAGTCCAGGTTGGCATCAAATGGCGGTCGTTTACTTTGGATTAAAGAACATGAGCACAAGATATTTTCTCTGTCGTGTTTAATATTATATAATAATATAATTGCGTTGTCAAGAAACCATACCAACCTCATATGATTGTCAAAAATTGAGCCTTAATGTTTTATAGATCATATGTTTCTTCCCGATCTCCTGGTTCATCTTTCTCTTCCATTTGGCTATATGTAAAGAAAATACATTATGGAGAGAGAAAGCATGGAAGAAGCGCTAATACAAAAGTCTACGGTTGTTGAGGTGAGGCCTAATGATGGTGACTTCAACGACAAAGAAGTAACAAATCACTCCGTAACTCGTGTTCTGGTTCTAAGCACTGTAGTTGCTGTTTGCGGTGCCTTGGGTTCTGGCAATGCTGTAAGTGCTATCAAACCATTTATTTCTACAAATTTTCTGCATGTCTTTCGTGAACTCTTCGTGAGCTCGTGAAACTTGATTTAAGTGATCATTGGACTTCAACTGAAATGCTAGTTTTATGCCTTTCGTTCGCAGTCAGCATATTCAGCACCAGCAGAATCTGGAATCATGCAAGACCTGGGCTTGTCTGTGGCAGCAGTAGGTTCCGTTTCCATTTCCATTTTGGTTTTCACTTTCCTTGATATATGAGAAAAAAACAATAAAAGAGTTATCTTGATTGATTTTGTAAGAAAAGATCGGGAAAAGAACGATTTGCATCTAAATGTTTGTGTTGGACTGAAACAAGGAATTCTAAACCGTACTCCTGGCACTATTTTGTTGTGTACGTTTTATATATTACATGGGCGTGTATATTCAAGTATTTTGGTTGAACTTGGTCCCGCTTGTGATCTAGAATTACAGGGTGAAGACACGAGAAGCAGTGGAGAATATGATCTGCAATACGAGTATATTTATGCATGTGTTCCTCACTAGAAAGAAGCAGTAGAACTGTAGAAGCATGAGCATATATGTACTTGTGCTCCCTTCTGGAAAGAAACAGTGTTAGATATAACCTGAGATATAATCGTGTCGAGAATGAATCTCTTATTTTAGAAACGATGAAGTCTTGAAATAACTCTAGGTCTTATTAAAATTATGTATAAGATAGGTTGGAGTCAGCCAGGTACATGAAATATTATGTAAAATTGTACCAGATAGGATTTAGGTATAAATAACTTAATGTAACATTATTTTATTAATGTAGAGAAAATCACCTGCTGTTACTCTTGAAGACATAGGCACACAAATTGACCTAGCTTTGCTAAAACTTCTTATGTTCTTATTTTTGTTTGTTTCTTTCATACTATTTTTGTTGCACCTTAGTTCTCAATAAGTACCAAAGAATAGTTAACATGAAAATGAATTTAGTTGTAAAGTTTGAAATGAGGAAGTTTAACGGAACTGAAAGTTTCGAATTGTGGCAATGGAAGATGAAAGATTTGTTGGCACAATAAAAGATGGTAAGGGGATTGCATGAGATTAAGTCAGAAAATATGGATGTGCTTGAAAGGGAAGAATTACAGGTGCCACCACTAGGAACAATTAGGTTATGTATAGCAAACAAGGTCATGTACCACATCATGGATATTGTATCTCCTGTGGAGAAATGGAAGACACTAGAGAGTTGATATAAACAAGTTGTATATGAAGTAAAAGTTACATGAGTTGAAGATGTAGGAAGGTATAGATCTAGAGCAACATATTGATTCATTCAACCAAGTAATCAGTGATCTTCTAAGATTCGAGTTGACTATTGAAGATAAGGATAAAATAATGATTTTTCTTTATTTATTTATTTTTTACCTTTTTCTTACTAGTATCTTTTGATCATACTCACAATAGGAAAGGATATAGTTAGTGTGAACAGCTGTACTATTGATTCATAACCAACAGTGACAGAACACTAATGAACCTCTCAAAGTGAAGGATTGTTTTTGAGAGGAAATCAAGACAATAAGAGAAAGTATAGTGAAGATGGATCAACGAAGCAAAATTCTAGGTATAAATTGAAGGCCAGAAATGTAGTCCAATGGCATAAGTATAAGCAGAATGGGTATATCAAGAGAGACTGACTAAACAATAAGAAGCAGAGTGATGAAAGAAAAATTGATGATTTGTCAAGGCCTGATAATATAGTAGAGTAGGAATTTTGATTGCAATGACAAAGATGTGCGCCATGTTTCAACAAATTAAGTCAAGACTTCATGAATTTTGGTTACAAGATGCTCATATCATGTAAGACTAAACAAAGCAGGTTTGATTCCTACACACCAGGAAATTAAAGTTCTCACAGTTAGGTGAAGATAAAGCCTACATAATTTTTAAAAATAGGACAAACCGTGATAAAGATATTTGGTGTTATTAGGAAATGTTGTGATTTTTTCTATGTACCGAATTTGAGAATCCCTTTACAATTTACATGCATGCTTATTGTTCTGGTTATAAAATTGGTAGACATAATATTAATATGATTAAGAGTTTATTGATTGTGATAAATGGGTCTAAACTAGCGGAAAACATCTATTGGTTGATGAAAACCCCATTTTTAGGAGGAGAAGTTACTGGTTTAGAGTTAGGAAGATAGTATTACGTTATGCCACATACAACTAGATCATCTTACAAAACATGTGATAACAGAACTTTGCAAGAAAAAATTATTGAAGGGTCTTCAATATTATAAGTTAGACTTCTGTAAGTTTTGTGTGCTTAATATATAGTCTAAAGTGACATTTTAAGACTGACAAGTACAAAAACTAAAGGACTTCTAGATTATTTGCATTTTGATATGAAAGGTCTTACTAAAAAGTTTTTGTTGAACGGATCTCAACGCTTCGTGATATTTATAAATGATTTTTTAGGTAAGTCTAAAATTACTTCATCTAAAAGTCTTTTCTAAGATCAAGGCATGGAAAGTGGAGGTAGAGAACTAGACAGGAAACATGATCATATACTTGAGATCAGACAATGGTACTAAGGATATAAAATTATAGTTCCATTAATATTTTGAGGATCATGGTATCCAAAGACATGATATAATTCATGCAATAGAATAGGAAAATGGTATCTCAAAGAGGAAGGTTCGATATATAATTAAAAGAGCCAGGTGTTTGGGGCTAAAAGTAGGACTCGTTAACAAATTTTAAGTGGATACGTGAGTATAACATATTACCTCATCAATAAATCACTACATAATTTACTAGATGGGAGAGTTATAGAGGAAATGGACAAGAAACAAGGTCGATTTTTTAGTTTGAAAATTGTCGCTTATCTTGTTTATGTATATATTTCTAGTGATAAGAGGTCTAAATTGGGTCCAAAAGGTGTATCCTTAATGCTTATCTAAATGGTGTCAATGGATACAAGTTTTGAAACCCAATATTAAAGTAGATGGTGATTAGTAGAGATGTAGTTTTTGAAGAGCAATTCATGCTGAAGCAAACATATAGAAAGGATATGCTAAGATTAGAAAAGAGAAGTACTAGACTCAACGGTAATGCAAACAGAACTAGGAAAATTGGAGTAAATGTTGAAGGGATTGTAAATTATATTTTCAGGAGATAGAATAACTATATCAAGTGAAGAGCATCATCACAATTTAGCCACAGACAGAATGAGACACTATTAGACTTCCAAGTCGTATGTTTAGAAAGATTCAATGTTAATTTGTCGTATTTATCATCAATAATAACGATCCAACTACTTTTCATGAGGCTATCGACAATTAGGAGAAGGATAAATAGATGGATTAGACGCGAAAAAATGAAGTCTCCACATAAATCAAAATATAGAATATGATGTTGCTTTCTAAATTGAAGAAGCTTATCAGATGCAAGTGAGTATACAAAAGAAAACAATAGTATCACAAAACAAGGAGAAGTTTTCTCGTTTAGTAGCAAAAGGGTATATATAACAGAAGAAATATTCAATTAGGATATTGATGGGGTTAGTAGTTAGTTTAAATATGCACCTAGAATAGATAGATGTGAAGATAACTTTTCTTCATTGTAACTTGGAGGAGCAACTTTACGTGGAGTAGATTAAAGGGTTTAGTCAACTTAGAAAGGAGTGCTTGGTATGTAAATTGATGAATTGACTTTATAGGTTGAAGTAATATCCATAATGGTACAAATAGTTCGAATCTTGCATGATTTGAATTGGCTACAAAAAAATGTACGACTGTTATATTTAAATTAAGGGCCTTGATAATGATTAATTTATTTTTCTATTAGTGTATGTGGAGGATATGTTATTTGACAGAAACAGTATGCATGATTTAAATAAACTAAATGTCTTGTTAGGAAAGGAATATATGATGAAGGATTTAGGAGCTATCAGGAAAATTTGCTACTTTATGTCGATGATAGATTGATTGCTACAAAGAGTATACATGATGTTAATAAACTGAAGCCCTTATTAGGAAAGGAATTTAAATGAACGTTTTGGAAGCTGTCAGGAAAATACTTGGAATAGAGATTCGTAGTTATAGGACCCCTACAAAATTATGGTTAGCTCAATACAGTTATATTGAGAAGGTTTTTGACATATTTTTGAAATAATGAGCTCTAAACCAACAAGTACTCCATTGAAATATCACTTCAGGCTTAACTGAAGACAGATATAAAGGTTGAAGACATGTATATGATTCCATATGTTAGTGTCATTGGGTGTACGATATATCTGATGATCTGCACTATGTTGAATTTCACTCATGCTATAAGTTAGCAAATATTTGATGAAACTTGAATGACAATATTGAGAAGTAATCAAATAGATTTTCAGGAACTTGAGAGGCATGATAAACCAAGAATTATGTTTAGCACTCAACAATGCAATTCTTTAATTTATGGGATATATGAGTTACGCAAGAGATTAACAGAAGATATAACACAGAGTATGTTTTTAGTATTGCAGAATGACATATTTATTGGAAATAAATATTTCAGTTTATGGTTATACTGAAGAAAATTACATGGAAATAAGACGACTGAGGAAGCACTAGGATAGAACAGGTTGAGATACAACACAAAGAGTCTTATATAAAATTTTATTAATAGGGATTGGATATAAATAACCTGATGTAATCCTGTTTTATTAACATAGCAAAATCCAGTCGTTCTTCCTCTAGATAAAATCCAGTCGTTCTTGCTCTAGATGATGTAGGAACATAAATTGACTGAGCCTTTGTCAGAACTTTGTGTGTTCTTATCTCTGTTTCTTTTCTACTATTCTTGCTACATTTTAATTCCCAACAGTTTTCCCTCTGCAGTACTCTTTATTCGGTTCACTACTAACAGTTGGTGGGGTGATAGGTTCATTCGTAAATGGAAAGATGGCTGATGTAATAGGTCGCAGGGGTGTAAGTTCTTGGGTTTGCCTTCTAATATCTCGCAACATTCACGTAATCAAATAACTGCAACTAATTGATATCTCAATGCAGACGATGTGGGTATCTGAGTTGTTCTGCATCCTTGGATGGTTCTTGATGGCATTTGCACAGGTTTCATTCTCGTTATTCTTTTCTTCTCTACGAACGCAATTGATGAACTTTCAGAGGAAAGGCGTTTCATAATGTAACTATGTTTTATTGTTGTAAGAATGCGTGCTTGTTGGATGTTGGAAGATTTTTAGCAGGCATTGGCAATGCGATTATTCTTTACGTGGTAAATGTACTACCTTTGCATCTCAAGCTTAATATGGCAACCTGACTGCCATATCATGTTAAAAGTTTTACATTTCAGGTACCTATATACATCGCTGAAATAACACCCAAGAACATTCGTGGGGGATTTGTAGCAGCTAATCAGGTGGATTCAACATTTGTTTTCATTTCATTGGCTTATTCAAAGTCATGGACCTATTTGTCTTGAACTGCAGTTTTTATACGCTTCTGGCTTCTCACTCACTTACTTTCTTGGCACAATCATTTCCTGGCGTGTTTTGGCTCTAATTGGTAATAAACATCTCGATTCACTCTCACACTATCCACTATACTCTATTTAATGTCATTTGGATGAATTTTCAGGTGCCATTCCCTGTATACTTCATATCTTTGGTGTGTTCTTCATTCCCGAGTCTCCCAGATGGTTGGTGAGTCATTGAAACAACAAATAGTTGTTTTGTTGCTTCCAGTTCGAGAATTTGCTTTCTTTCCGAAATCAAACACTGAATACATTTTTTTTCATTCCCTAAGTGTATGCCTAAAGCAGAAAAATGAGTGACATTCATTATATTATTTCTTGCCTCAAGAGTACAAATTTTGTTTAGGCAAAACTTGACAGACAGAAGGAGCTGGAAGTGACTCTGCTGCATCTCAGGGGAGAGAATGCTGACATTGCTGTAGAAGCAGCTGACATTAGAGTAAACTTCTTACTTTCTATTCAACTAAATCACAATTTTCTCCTTTATTGAAATATATGGGTCCATTTTTTGCACAGGATTATACCAACAGCTTGCGAGGACAACCTGAAACTGAACTTTTTGGCTTGTTTCAAAGAAGATATGCTGGTTCTCTTATTGTAAGCCCTTCTATAAATTTCGAGACTTGAGCCTGTAAAAATTTATTCTCAACGATAATTCACATATTTACGTGATTCAGGTTGTCATTGGGTTGATGTTGTTCCAATCATTTGGAGGAACTAATGCTATTGCTTGTTATGCAAGCTCCATATTTGAAGATGCTGGTAAATACAAAGGTTTTTAGGTAGTGTTTTATGTAGCTGGTTGAAATATAAGGCAAAGAGTTGATGTATGGTTTACAACAGGATTTTCAAGTAAGATTGGCCTTGTGTCAATGGCAATTGTCCAGGTAATTATCGCTGTAATTGAAGGTAGACCAGCTTTGTACATTGCTCGGTAAATCTGATTGTTTTTTTCAGATTCCTGCTACCGCTGTTTCTGTATTGCTAACTGATAAATCAGGAAGGCGACCACTTCTCATGGTTAGAATTCCGCAGAGTTTCTATTAAACTTCATGAAACATTTATCAAATCATCAATCAATTTCTCTGTATGAATTGTCAGGTTTCTGCATCTGGCATGTGCTTAAGTTCGTTCATTATAGGACTGGCATTCTACTTGCAGGTTTCCAAACAAATCAGAACAGATCTTCTGTACACTACTTTTAATGGTTATATTTAGCAGTCCTAAAGCTACACCTTCTCTAAAGTCTATCTATTAATGTGTAGGACCTCCAAAAACTGAAGGAGATTACACCCATCCTGGTTTATATAGGCATAATGGTAACAAATGCAACTGAAATTATCTCGCTTTTTTCAGAAAATGTGAACTATGGTCTTCATTTCTAAGCTTTCACCAATCACCTTCTAATAATTCTAGCTTAAGCATTCAAATGTTGGCTTTATTCACAGGGATATAGCGTGGCTTTCCCACTAGGCATGTCAGGATTGCCGTTTGTTATAATGGCTGAGGTAAATATGAAAGTTTATCAGAAAACTTGAGTCTTCTTGTCAACATACAAGTTCATATTGCACATAACAAGGCTCTCAACAAGTGACTTGTCCCAGATATTTCCCATCAACATAAAAGGCGCAGCAGGAAGTTTAGTGTCTTTGACTAACTTGTCAAGCTCCTGGATTGTTGCTTACACATTCAACTTCATGACTGAATGGAGCTCTTCAGGTTCCTCAACTTATATCCTCCAATCTCCATCGTTCAGTTTATTTATCTCGTTGAACATACTTATAATTGCAATCCACTGAATTCCCATCTCAGGAACTTTTTTCATCTTCTCTGCCGTTTCTGGGTTGGCTGTTGTATTCATTGCTATGCTAGTGCCAGAGACTAAGGGGAGAAGTTTGGAAGAGCTGCATTCATCAAATACTCGTCCTTTGGAGTAAGAGGAATTGCAAATCTTTAACTATTTAAAACCTTTTCCAACTGAAATAAGAGACCAAATCTGCATAACTTCAGAAAATTACATTTGTGCGAAAATTGTTAATTATTTACTAGCAGAAAAATAAAAGAAAATGAATCCGGGCGATTTTTAACAGATTCGATGATGGTTTTATGTTGATTACGTAAAGTGTCTAATTTCGCATGCCAGCCTCGTTTACATCATCTTCTCCAAAAATGACTTTCTAAAAAATAGATCGATCGTTTGGTAACTAAACAATGATAAACCCTTACTTTAACCACTACATTTCCCTTTGAGTTTGAGCTTTGATAACGTGAAAACCGATTATAATGTTCGAATCAAAATTTTAAAATACAATATTAAAATATTAATTCCACCCCTACAGTCATTCCGTCGAAACTTTTTTCATACGTCGGTTTAACTTCCACGAATTCTGCTATTACTCTTCAGTTGGTGGTGGTTGCTCCTTTCCTCTGTTTACATCTTTCGTCTTTCTCAATTGGAATTTCATTTCTAAACTCGACCATCTTTATACCAATTAACAGTTTTCCTTACAATTTTCTCAAGTCCTATCTATTAAAAAAATAATCGTAGAATTCAAATATCATCATACAATTAGCCTTAGTTTTCTCTCGGAATCATGGGTATTAAAGCTATGAAATTATTTTCTTGATCTTGCTTCTTTAGTTGGAGTCACCCAACATATATAAATACATTAATGTATGTATCATTACAGACACGCAAAAATATACAGAGTCTTTTGTCATTCTTTCTCTGCTACCTAGTTTTACATGATATCATAGCCTCCTTTATGAAAAGGAGTCAAAATTCTAAGTTTTTTTGCTCAAATTTTCCTTTGCAGCCTTATGTCCAAATATTTTGGATTCTTAGTTTGCTCCAAAAATATTTTGTCATATTTTAATTTGTTCCTCTATTCAAGTAGATTGCAACAATATAAAGAAGGCCATCAGAAGAAGCTACACACCCCCTCCTGGGTTATCAAAACCCTAGTTACAATTGTTTAGAGGAAGAACATGATTTAAACGTTGTCGTTTAGCTTCCAAGCAAAACAATGTCATTTATTCCCAAAAGGACGAATACACTATGTAGCCACATCATCACACATGTCAATTGCCACATCATCACACATCTTAGTCATTTGCCATGTCATCAAGCATCCTAGTTAGTTCCATGTCATTGTCCTAATCAACGCCACGTAAACACATTAATGACATGCCATTATCTCCACATTCTGCAGTCTCATTTGTCCATATGTCATTGTATACTTTGTCCGCGTGTTAACATCAACTCTCTTCTAGTTCGGTTTAGACCCACCAGTTCAATTTGGTTCAAACAGAGAGCGCCTATCTTAAATTCTATTTAAAAGATCTTTATGCCCTTCTTTAACAATTGTAACTAGATTAAAATATTTTGCAGCACTGATAATACCATAAAATACAAAGATACAAACTTCATCAACTTCCTTAATCAACAAGGGACCAACATTTAGAGATTATGTCCAAACATATCTTAACAAAATGGTCAGGCCAATTGCAAACATAGAAATATTCTTAACATTTTTCGAGCCCTTCATGCATCCTCTTTCGATCCTAAAACCTTTTGGGGTGAAGTAGCCTTTACTAGCATCTATACTATCAATTGCATTCCTTCTCATATTATAGGTAATTTCTCTCCCTATGAGCATTTTTCAATCGTGCTCCTAACTTATTAGTCTATTAACATTTTCAGATGTGCGTGCTTTGCTCTTTTACAACCTAATTAGCACACCAAACTAGAATCAAGATCACGTTTATATTGTTTGTAAGGTTTAACATAAAGCACAAAGGATATAGATGTTGTGATATCCTATCTCAAAGAGTTTAATTCTCTCGACATATCACCTTTTAGGAATATAATACATTTTCCACATTATTAAAATTCCAAGTCAGTGATCTCTCACAATAATTTTCTCTAATCTTACCATATCTTTATTTCCTAATATTTCTTCTATAGGTTTATATTGTAGCTCTAGTAGTTTAACACAATTGGTGCTTGATTCCCTTGTATCTTCCTGAATTGTAGATCTTCCACTTCCACTTTCACTAAACAACTCTTCTCTATCTAACATTCTTCAGAATTTATAAGTCTGAATAACTTTCCTATCAATCCTCTCAAATAAGTCAACCATCCATTTGTCTTAAAAACTTCTATATTTTTCCACTATTGTTTCTATATATAAACATTGCACTTATTGTGAGGCTAACTCTGACCATTTATAGTAGCAAACAATGGTGGAAGAACTATCGGCTCTCTCCAACACCAATACTTGGGACTTAATTTGAGTTACCTCTAGACAAGTCTATTATTAGCTATAAATGGGTCAACAAAACCCAGACTCGAGCTAGTAGATCAGCCAAAAGATACAAAGCTAATTTGGTTGCCAAGTGGTTTACACTTTAAAATATGGAATTGACTATAAGGAGACTTTTGCTTATATGGCTTGCTTGATGTCAATTCGTAGTCTTATTGCAGTAGTTGCTAGTAGTCATTGGGAACTCTTTCATATGGATGTAAAGAATGTCATTATTAATGGCGATCTCCTTAAAGAAGTATATGGACCTAGGTATGCTTATCCATTGATAGATGCATAATTTACCATATTTATACCTCATATTTCATGTATTTGTGTTTGATATTTTATACTTTTATTATATATTTGGCACTTAATTCGCTTCAAGTGCATTTATAAAATATAATTATCTTTATATACTAAATGGGGAAAGAATTCGGATGAAAATGTGACATAGAACGAAGATTTGAAGCAAAGAAGAGATACATGGTTGTGTATGTCTCTTAGGACATATAGTTCTGTGAATTTTGGAGATTTTTGGTAACATGGTGTGGTACATGCTCATGTGTGAGAAATTGTATCTCCTATAAACCAAAAAAAAATAAATATAAAAGACGTAAATGGAGGAAAAATAAAGTAGGAGACTTTCATAGGTGATTCTCTATGTAGAGATCATTCAGAAGGGTCAATTTTGATCTAGAGACATGAAAAACACAAAGAAATCATTAGAAGATCCAATAGAATATGAGATCAAATCTCTTCCTTGTAAAAACATTCGATAAGAAATAAAGGAAGATTTAGAATTATGAACTCTTTGTTTTCTATTCATTTTCCTTTTTGTTTATGTTTGATTTCATGTTCTATCATTTGTAACTAAACATCTTTAGTTTCTAGGTAAAATGAAACCTCTTTTGTGTTATAATATGTTTTGATTCTTTTATTTAATATAATTATTTTGATTGATATATTGTGATTCAATTACATTTTTAATGTATGTTTTAATTGATCCAAAATATTAGTGCATAATTTGGTTTCATAATATAGAGATTGAGAAATCTTATGTATGAATAGATCTATAGTAATTGAAAAGAGTTGATTAGAAACCTAGAGATAGTTTGACATAAATTCTCTAAATTAGTGTCAGACCAAATAACGGAATTCACAAATTGGTACAGCAATCTTAGTACCTTTAGCCTGAATAATATCGGTTAATAATTCTAAGATTAGTTGTTAGTAGTCTCAAGTGAATTACTAGCATACAATAGGAATTTCCACGGTTTAATAATCAATAAAACAATTACATAATAAAAGATCAACTATTTAATGGTTTTTTAGGGAGATTCTTAACCTAGACACTAATTCTTGATATTGATTATTTTTAAGTGATTTCCTTGTTCTCTCTCAATATTGCTTCATTATTTATTTTAATTGCTTAAGTTTTATTTTCTTTATTCAATCAAATTCAAATTCGTAGAGTAGATAATAAGATAACTCTAATTATTAATACTCATTGTCTTCGTGAGATTTAATCCCTACTTATATATGTTAGTTACAGTTACGTCATGCATTTGTAGATAAATGTAATAGTGATAACTAGAAGTTAGTTAATCAAGTTTTTGGCGTCATTATCGGGGATAGTGATATTAGGAAGATCTCTATTTTATTACTTTAGCCATTTTATTTTATTATGTTTTATTTTTGGTTTCCACTTTTTTATTTTAATTGAGTTTTTGTATTTATTTATTGTACTTTATTTTATTTTTCCTATATTTTATTATATTCTTAGCTTAGTCATTTAATTATCTTTTGAACTTTTTTACATTAATAGTGTGTTTGTAGTTTATTTTAGAAATTAAGATTTAACATCATTGCTACAACTCACAATGGAAGGATGGAACAATTAGTACTCTTATAGAAGTTATGATGTGTCTTCACCATACATAACATCACTATATAAGAAATAGAGGTTTCTTCACATGTTTTCATAGGCTCAACCAACATCTATGTCATATTGTGACATCTGTGAGAGTAAACATTATAGTCATAAATGTCAAGAACCAACATATATGTAGGAGCAACTTTTACACTTATGGATGGAACAATTATGCTTCAGTTGAATATTTACATTTCCAAACACCTCAAGTTAAAGAGATAACTCTAAAAGAAATGATGGCCAATTTTATTCAAGAATCAAACATGAGGCATCAAGAAATAGAGGTTCATATACAAAACATGGTGAATTGGATTAACCATTTGGTCACGATATTATCTAACAAACTACAAGGGAGTTTGACTAGAACTACTAAAATGGACCTTACAAAAAGTGGAATGGCAAGCAACCTTAGGATCAAAAAGGAGCTTTAAGAAGAAGAATAAAATATTACAGAATAAATAATAGAACTCCTAACTGAAATGAAAGCTAACCAAAGAAAATTTGAAGAAAGATTCTTCACCTAAATATCTTGAGCATAATATAGAATATTATTTGAGCTTATCAATGCAACATAGTGTAGAAAAGACAAGGGTTGACTTCATAAATAGAGTGACATTTTAAGAAGAGCTTTCAAAAGAAGAAGATGAAGAAAATTCCATCTAAGAAAAGGAAGTATGCGAGTGGCAAACAACAATTAAAGAAGAAGATGATCTAGAAACCTTTGTCTAGAAGAGAAAGAAGAAGAGTGGGAAAAGGTAGTTGAGAAAGAACTGGTGGAGGAACCGTATAAGGAAGCTATCAAATCAATATTCACCTTAAGCACGGAAGGTTTCCAATTCCACCATGACAAACTGCTTGTTTCAATCAAAGATTCAGGGAGTTTTGTTATCCCTTATTTTATTAATAGTTTGTCACTACAATGAGCATTAATACATATGATTGGAGTAATAAAATTTATAAATTATGTCATTGCTATTATCTTTCAACATGTAGCTTGCTTATAGGCTATGAAACCCTTGCATGGAGTAATAGGTGGAAGCAATCCACTAATCCCAAACCCAGGATGAGGGTTAAAGTGCATTGTACATCAAGCTAATGAAATAAATTAGCTCTATATAGGAGGCAATCCATGAATTAGGATAGGTTTTATTTTAAAATTTATGTTATATTTTCATATTTTGTATTTATTTACTTATTTATTTTGTTATTTTTATTTTCCTTTATCTTTTTGTCCCCCTTTTTCTTTATATCTTGCAAAGATGTTATAATATCATATTGGATGGAACAGAATTAGAAAATTGTTTGACTTAGGAAAATACCACTTAACCTTCTCACTTATTCTATATGCTTAAATTGTGTACATTTAAAACTACAAATTTAAGTGAGGGAAGGGGTTAGCGAGTTTAATGATTTTATTAGGCTTATTGTAATCTTGATTATTAAATTTTATGAACTAATATCTTGACTTAATTGAAATCTGTCCATCAATACTTTACTTCATTTTTTAATATTGGTTTGAATTAGGATGCAAAAGGATGATAGCTAGAATAAAATTGCTTTATAAGTCATATTTTTAATAATCATTGAAATAACCAAGTTGAATGGAAAATTCATATTATTTAGACATATATATCCATATTTTTGTGAGCTTTTGAACCTAAGATTGAAAATTTCAAATTTTAAAGCTCATTTATTTCTTTAATATGTGTTGTCATGCATAGTTGAATAATTATAGAACTTGCTTTTATTATACATATTGAGATTATATTTGTTTTAGCCTAATTTTTTGATAATAATTACCTTACCTTAATATTATCCTTTAGGTGTAAACAAGTTGAGCCTTAACCTTTTTCATTGATATTACCCACATATTAACTTTTGTCCTATTCTTTTGAATCCTTTTTCATTGTTTTGAACCCTAAAGGTTATTTACATTACATGCTTATTTGAAACTTAAAAATCTTAAAAGATCCATTATTTCTTTAATTGTCTTGATTTAAAAAATGAGCAAAAGAAAAGTTATGAATAAGTATAAAGTACCAATGGAGTTGTAATAAGAGGACCTATATATTTGTAACCAAGTTTCATGTAATTTCTCGTTAATAAATTTCCTCCAATTCAACTCTTTTTATTATCTCAACCATACCAGTAAAATCCTTTTGATTTTTGTTTCTATTTATACATAAGAGGTGGAGATGTGATAATATTGCAAGCCTATAGTAAGAGTTCTACTATACATTCATTTGATAGTCTGATAATTTTCATTATAAACTTTTGAGTGCATTAAGTGAAATCTTGGTGAGGGTGTAAAGGTTTATGCTTTTGATTTCAATGTGATTATTGATGTGATTACTATTCATATTGACTTAGGAAGTTAATTTTAGGATAACTTGTCTCTAATTGTATGTTACTTTTATTTAATATGGCATAATGATTTATAGTAAGAATAGACCAGTTAAAATTAATGAGAGATGGATAAGACTAATGAGATATGGATGTTGTAAGATTTATAATTTTGATTATGGTTTACCTGAAGATGAGCAAAAACTTAACTGTGGGGATGTTTGAGAGATGTATAATTGGCCATAATTATACCTCATATTTGATATAGTTTTATTTGATGTTTTACATTTTTATTGTATGTTTGGTACTTAATTTGCTCAAAGTACATTTATAGGATATAATTGCCTACATTGACTAAAAAGAAAAGAATTTGGATGAAAACATAGCATAAAATAAAGATTTAAAGCAAAAAAGGGAAGCACAGTCATGTATATGGTTGTTTATGCCCCTTAGGTCATGTTGATTTGTAAATTTTACAGATTTTGGGTTATACACAATCTAGTACACGCCTATGTATCTCTCAAAAACCCTAAAAATTACTATAAAAAGACGTGAGTGGAGGCAAAATAGAGGGAGAGACTTTTAGGGGTGATTTAAGATGCTAAGATCAAACCTACACTGTAAGAATATTTGATAAGAGATAAAAAAAAGATCTAGAATTATAAACTCTTTGTTTGTTTATTTGTCTTCCTTTTTGTTTATGTTTGATTTCATTTTTTATCATGTGTAACTAAACATCTTTGATGTCTAGGTGAGATGAACCATATTTTATGCTATAATATGATCTGATTCTTTTAGTTAATGCAATTATTTTATTAATATATTGTGATTCAATTACGCGTTTAATATATGTTCTAATAAATCCAGAACATTAGTGCATAATCTGATTTCTTAATATAGAGATTGTGAAATCATGTATATGAATAGATCTACCATAATTGAAAGGACTTTATTGCAAATCTAGAGATAGGTCGACGTAAATCCTCTAGATTAAGATCAAACCTAATAATGAAATTCACAAATTGGTAAAGCAATCTTAGTACCTTTAACCTAAATAGTATTGGTTGATAATTCTAAGATTAGCTATTAGTAGTCTCAAGTGAGTTACTAGCATATGATAAGAATTTTTACAATCTAATAATCAATAAAAAATTGCATAATAAAAGGTCAACTATTTAATAGTTTCTAGGGGGATTTATTGTAACATCCCGTTATCCATGTTAGGGCTAGAATTTTGAATTTGGAAATTTTGTGAGAAATTAGGAAAATGCATTTCATGCATTATTAACTGTGACATGCACATCTTTGCACATTAATATGATTGTACATGCATTCATGACATTTTCCGGGTACAATTGAATTGTTAATGATGATTAAATTGTGTTTAGGCAA
>JAOTAZ010000003.1:26774719-26794621 GCA_025629785.1 Erythroxylum oxycarpum
ATTTTACTAACAAATTGCATATAATATGAGCTCACTATAAGGAACTAATTTTAAGCGCAAAATCACAAATTAAGAGTCAAAAAATATATTAATAGTCATGAAAGTGCAGCCAATTTATAAGATAAACTTGGGCTCAATCACAGCAAAAGGGCTATAGCGCAGGCAAAGGAACTGAGCTCTCATTAGAAGTCCAAACATGTACTTAGGCGTTACCATTTGATTAAAGAGATCATTGGTAAAAATGATGTCAAGATAGAGAGAGTTACCACTAATCAAAATATAGTTGATCCATTGACTACGCCTATATCTTAAAAGAATTTTATGTCACATATACACGCCTATAGTATTAGATGTCAAGGCGATTAGCTTTAGTGTAAGTGTGAGTTTGTTAGATAAGTGCTCTAAAGACAATCACCTTTAACACTTATTGTACAAATCATTTTATGATTAATAAAGGCATTTCTCATTATTTCGATGTTCATACATCTTTGGATTTGAGATCATGATAATGAGATTCCTATCATGTGTAATTATGTTAGTATCTAAACTTTCCCTATTCATAGGATTAATGAGATGTTATATCATTAATCTGGATAGACTAGCACATATTATACTCCTTGATTGGATCAAGCAGTAGATCTCATAAGCTATAGACATGAGTTGTTTAGAGTTAACATGTGGATGCTTACTAAGGGTGGTAAGTACATTGGATTGACCTACTATTAGACAATAATATGGATATTCTATTCTAGTTTCAATGATAGTCTCATTGTAGCAATGGTGCAAGTATCCTTTGATTTGAGGTGCTCAAGGATATCTTGGATACTAATCATGTGCTTTGACTCCATTCATCGGTGCCTTTCAGGGGTTACTCATAGGGTGATAATTGGGTACAACTTGAGGTATTTAAAGGTAATTGAGTAGCCAATAAAGGATTCACCACTCCTAGTAAAAGGAGATGATACCCACAGCCTCTTGTCGGGGTCATTACTCAAGAGTCTTTGGCCAGAGTAGATATGTGTCATGAAGAGAGTCTTCAATGATACATAGAGTAATAAGATCCTTAAGACAAGATCTAATATCACTTGGACTAGATGTGACGTAGTCAGTCTAGTGAGAGTTGACACACTTTTACCATACTCTGAACCAAGTGGGTATAGATGGTTAAAGGATGAATTGCATGGCAACATTATGTATGAAAGGGTTCATAGTCAAACCACAGACTTTTCGATCAATTGGGGGTCGTGACGAGTCGCTAGATACCGCTCTTGACTTACTTGAATTAAGTGTTAATTCAAGTGGGCAACATAATCGAGAACCTAATGGATCACACACATAAGAGATCCAAAGGATGAGTTAAATGATCATGAATGGTGATTCAAGATATGAAAGAGTGTTTCGGGATTGTATCGCGATGTGATCGTGGTAGAAAACGTTGCATGGAATGGATTTGAAACAAGTTGGTCATTAACTTCCCAAAACTTCCATCAATGCATGCTTTTCTTGGTCATTAACCTATCATAACTTCCATTAATGCATGTTATTCATGACCATTAACTTCCCATAACTCTCCATTAGTGATGGGGGTTACGGAAGGCAAAATGGTGCAGAAAATAGAGATGATTTTTGTGCATCTTATGTAAGACACAAGTGAAAGAAAGGTTCTTTCCAACAAACACACTCTTTTTCTCTTTAACTCTCACAAGAGTTCTTATCTTTGCTAGCACAAAGAAAGAATTCTAACGATCTCCTAATGAGTTTTCATCTTTCTATCTTCATGTAGAATTTCGTTAGAGACGGTCTATGTTGATCATTGTGGTTTACGACAACCCAACACGGAGAAGATTAATAAACGAAGGAGACCATTAGAAAGGTATGTAAACAACTTACATTTCACGTTTTGTTTTCTATATCTATATACATGAGTAGATCTAGTCTTTAAGGCTCCATTTTATTACTCACTACATATATTTGCTATATCTTATGTAAGAGATGTATGATCGAAACCTTACAAGGTCAAATGGAAAATAATTCTTTAAAGATCAGACACTCATGGTAGCATTTGGAGGAGTTCCTTATCATCGTTCTACTTTATAGGTATATTTGTCTATAGATTCTAGATCTGTTAAGGTATTTCCAAAGGCCACTCAAGAAGCTGTAGGAGAAGTAAAAATCACCCTTGTTATTAACCAAAATAACTCATGCTTTTCTTGATTTGCAAACTCTTTCTTTGCAATTTCATAAAATTCACAACCTGGAAAAGACATCCATAAGAAGTGAGAATCTAGCATACATGGATATTCTATTATGTGTATTTAAAAATTACGTCAATGTGTTTTGTTGCTTTGATCCCCTTCTTGAGCAAAATCTTATTTGCAGAAAGAACTTGAAAGTTGACAAGAGCATTTATACTACCCATGTTAAAGTAATAAGATTAGCACAACACTTCATTTACATTGAGAATCAGTATTTTTTTAGATAATCCTTTTGTTGGCCATCATACAAGAATGCAAGTACTTGATAGAATAAATATATCATTATCTCTTGTTTAGTATCCTTAATTCAATTATGTTGTACATTATCATGTTATCTTTTTTGTTAAGATGAATTGCTTATGTTCGTGCTTCTTAAATTTGTTTATAAAAAGAATTGAATTATTGTATTGTAAGTTTTTGAACTATATTATTTGTCATGATTAAATTAAGGTCACAATAAAGTAGTTGGTATTTTATTTTTTAGATACATCGACCTATTTATAAGTATATTAGTTTTACAATTCTAGTCTACTTCTTGTTTCTTTCTTCTTTTATTTTTGTAGAATGGTGATGATTAAGAGTGGACAAGGAGGCACTTGCTGAAGGATTTTAGAGTGCCCATATATATTGGTTTTGTTTAGTATTTTGATTAATTCACTTATATTCCATATGGAATGGAGGACATATTGTAGACAAATATTTTAACTATTGATTTTTTGCTTTTGTATTTTGAATATATTAAAAGGTTGAATTTTATAGGTCCTCATGGACTATATATCGATATAAATATAGTTTATTTGTCGTTTACATTTGTCAGTATATATGCAACGTACATTAATTTCTATATATTGCTTTTAATGTATATATGGATGTTGTCTATATAATGACAGGAGTTTGTTTTTACATCAAATATTATTGGTAACAAAAGAACAAATTGTTACTTTTATTGTTACAAATTGTTACCTAAAAATTTTGACTTTGTTGCTTTATCTATTTACCATTGTTACCTAAAAAACTTAAAATGTTGCAATATTCATTTATTATTATTGCTATAGTTTGAAACTAATATGTTGCCTTAGTCAAAACTTAAAGCAACATTTTTAAAATTTTTGCCTAATCAAAAATTTTTATTGCCTTATACTTATTGCAGCGCCCCTTCTTGTAACGATATGAATTATGTTGCCTTAATAGAAAGGCAATGATAATTGTAATTATAGCTATGCTTTTTCTGCTGCCTAAAGCACTTTTGCCATAGTGAATCCCTCTCTTTAAGTAATTAGCTAGGTAACAGTAGGAAAATTTTACTAGTTGCCTAATGCTTAACTCATGAAGTTAATACTTTGTTCACTATTGCATTTATTGGATCTTGCTTGTTTCTGGAATCTAACTCTTGCTTTGATACCACTACTGTTGGATCCTGTTTGTTTGCGGAACCCAACTCTCGCTTTGATACCACTAATGTTGGATCTCACTTATTTTCCGAACCCAACCTTCATAATACCACAATACTTGAGCATGGTTCCTTGTAATTTCCCTATCCATCATTGGTTCATCTTCATTCTCATAACATCCCAAAAATTACCTCACAATTTGTTCAATGGCATGCCCATACAAATCAGTCACCATACTCGAACTCATTCCTCCTATTTGTGAACAGAATTTTGGGAAACTTCAAACTAGAGTTTCAAATTGAATTTTTTAAAGAAATTGTAGCTCCAAATCTCTAATTGGTTTTGAAGCAAAAAATCATTTTAATCGGAGCTCTATCGATCAAGATATGGTAAAAAAACCAAAGTATGTTCATACCCAAATCATGCTCTCCCAACCGACCCCTCACTTTCTCTCCATCAAAATTTCTCAAATCAACTCCAAAAGATACAAATTTTTATGGGGAGATAGATACATGTCTTAAGAATCCATTGCTTTAATAATCACTTCATTTGGAGATTGGATGAGGAAGTTATGACCAAAAGAATCAAACATGTTTAAGTCCTCAATCATGCAGTAAGGTGTCTTGGCGCAATTGTCATAACATTCACCAAAAATCTCTGATTGATTTGGTTCTTCCATTTTGGAAAGAGGACTTCAAGATCTATAACTTTCATGAAGACCACAAAGCAAGATTCTACCTCTAAAAGAGTCAAAAATCAAGCTTTACTGAAGCTATCCTGTGAATGTTCGTTTAACGGACATAGACAGGCTTAGAAGCCATTTTCACCCGAGAAGGTCCGTTAAACAGACCTAAAGTCTGTTAAACAAACATTGGCGAGGCAGGGGGTCCTTTTTCACCCGAAAAGGCTCATTAAACGGACCTAAATTCTGTTAAATGGACATTGGTGACCCAAAACTCCTTCCAAAGCCTCTCGAATGCTTCCTATATCCAATCTAACATCATATTCACTCATAATCTTCCCAAATTCAACCCTTCTAATGCAAAACCACTCCATAACAATTCAAACACCAAATTCATCTCATAAAATTCTCAATTCCCAACCCATTTGGTTCATCAAAACCATAATTTTCCATCAGTTACCATGGTTGTCCTATACACACATTCTAAGTAGTATCACAACTTGCATCAATCATATCTTTCCACTTCGATATCCAAAAAGTACAATCTTCATATCGTTGGAAAGCTAGAAAGGTCATTTACAACTTTCAGGAAGACAATTTTGACCAATTATACCTAAATCGATACAGTTTTTCCTTTTAGTTCAGAACACAATTTTTCCTTATGATAAACTTTAATTTTGTCCCAATTTCACTTCCTTAACTAATGCAACATCATTCTTATCCATTCGGAATTCCTATCTTCCTTTTCCATATCATTTCACTTATATTTATATATATCACAAAAATTCAAGCTCAAAATCATCAACTTAAGTTGATAATTTCTTCAAGTGCACTTAATTCCAATTTAACCTCATCCTTAATTAATTCATATTTCAACTCCACCTTGATCCATACCTAAATTCACATTCCAATTTGACAATCATCCATACACAAATTCATATGTTATTAACATCATAAATAAGAGTTTACAAAGCTTTAATGGCTTTTCCAATCCACAATACAATATCAATATCAATATCAATATCCAAAATACAAAAGATGCAAAGCCTAATAATTTCTTGAAATACATTTGAAGCCTTGTTTTACATAACTATTTCAAAACACAACAAAACATGCAAATTTAGATTTATGCCTTCATTCATTTTCACTTGATCTCTTATTCATCACCTGAATAGGGGAAAGAGAGTGGGGGTGAGCTCAAAAGCTCGTGGGTAACATGTTTATAACAAATAACAAGCAAAACCTTTCAAAAAGTTCATTGACATAGAAAATTCTTATTGAGTCATAAAATACATGTTTCTCAAAATTCTTGTCTTGTCAAGTAATCAAAATAACAAACAACACAATTTATGCATTTTTCAACCTATTCGCAAATCATAAACACATAAGCACATCAGAACGGTTTGGGTAACCCATAATAAAATGTACTACACATTTCCTTTAAGGGTACTGTGTAGCTGTAAACAGAACGTACGATCACAATCCTATAAAATGGTTTTGCGTAGCCGTGAACTTAAAGGAGCACATGAAGGAGCTCCATGCCACTAGTAGGCAGGCTGGAGAAACCTTTATACAAGTGCATTTGACTTACAGAACGGACCAAACCAAACCCACATAACATGTAATTCATGACATGAAAATAGATTGCTCAAATGGCAACATTTCGGAAACTTGTATTTCATGAACATGCAATTTTTTGAAAAATCCTTTCATGTAGCAATTCGTAACTCATCCTTAAAATTTCATGCATCAAACATGTAGAAATTTCTCAAATCAATCAAAAGCAGTAAAAGCAACATTTAATGAAGTAATTAAAATCATTTAATTTTCTTCGTTTGGACAAAAACGTCAATGGCTCATTAATCAATTATAAACATGAAACCCACCTTATTTCCTTGCTTAATACTTGTTCAAAAAGTCTCTACTCTCCTTGCTACTCTTGCCTCTCTCTTGATTTTCTTCACAATGGCAAAATTTCCAAATCAATAGTGATTCTAAATTGAGAAACCCATAAGACATTATCACCAAAATTGATCTTAGAAAACTTAAACCCATGAATTTCTTAAGCTATATAAACCAAAACCCTTTCAAAAATCTAAAATGTTAAGGTCCAACTTACCTTGATTCTTCACTAATTGAAGATTTTCTTGGCTCTAATGAAAGCTTTCATCCTCCTCTTCCTTTTTCCTTCTTGAATAAACTTCAAAATCTCTCTTGAAGACTTAGAAAAATCAAAACCTAACTCACTTCCTTCTTTTCTCTTCTTTCTCTCATTTTCATGCTTCTCTCTCCTTTTCTCTCTTCAATCACGTTTTTGCTTCTTCAAAACGAAAGGCCACCTTTTTCTCTTCTCTTTTATACCCTTATTGAATGAACAAAGCTCATTTTACCCTTACTAATAAGCTTTGTAACTTAAAAGCTTAAGTGGTTTGCCAATTTTGCCTCTCATGCAATCTTACCACCTTAATACTATAATTCAATCAACTTATGTCATAAAAATCTTGCTCACATTAACTTGCTAATTAACTCCCATTAACATGCTAATTAATTCCACAAAATAAAATAATTAATCTATCAAGACCTTAAAATTATTTAAATCATGCTTAACTCCTTCCAAAAATCAAGTCCTTTTTCTAATCATGTACTTGAAGAAATTTGCTAGCACTTCCTTCTAGAAAAATGTTCCTCATTGTCTTAAGTTTCTAATGACACCAAAATCATTCAATTTGGCTCGGTAATCTGAAAGTTATATGTCAAAAATTTTCAGACTATTCTTATACTAAAACAATATTCTATGCATAACTTCCATCAAAAATTGAAATTCTTTGAAACTGAATTAGAACTCGATTTCATCTGACAATTTGTAGCCCTATTTCTCTAGTTTAATCCAAATTAAGAATCATCTCATTTGGATAACTAGAGCAAAAGTTATGGCTAAAACACGAAAGCATACTCAATGAATATGTTTCAATTACATTTTCCAGCTTTTAACTTCCAACATTTCACATATAACTCATCTTGTATCTAAACCATCTTTTCTATTTCATTTCAAATTCATGAATTCTCCTTTTCTTTATACATGAATAATCATCAACAATTTCTCATTTAATAGTCCTAACTTCTAAGAAAAGTTCAGGTCTAGCCGCATTACTACTAAATGATATGTGCACTTATCTTTAGTTGTAAGTAACATTTAGTAATAAAATAAACTGAAGCAGGGAACAACAATTTGCTCGCTACATTTTTGGTGTCATTTTAGGGGAAGCAATTGGTGTTTAGAAAACTTAAGAACTATTAGTCTACTTATTTTATTTTTTATATATTCTTGAATTTTTTATTGTGTTCTTTTCCTAATTTCTAATTCTATGTAATTTTTTCTATGCATGATGTTATTTTGATTTTAGGTTTGGCTAACCTATTAACATGGTGACAAAGAGAGTACAACATATGAAACTATACAGGCTGATAAATGAAATATCTAACTATTAGTAGTATGACAAATAAACACTCTATAAGACTTGGGAGAGATGTAAGGATTTGCTAAGGAGGTGTCCAGACTATGAGTTACCTATTTATTTACAATTTCAGATGTTTTATAATAGTTTGAATAAAGCAAAAAAAATGGATGGTTGATGTAACAACTGAGGGAGCCTTGCATTACAAAAATCTAGATACAAACTTAAAGTTGATTAAGGAGATAACAATAATACATCAAAGTATATGCAATACACCCTAAATGATCACGTAATGATTGAGCTCTTAAGGTTATAAGAAGGGTTATAATGATTTACTTAAATCTTGATGTATTTTATTTATCCTCTTTTTTATTCTTCACTTGAATTATATATGTTCCATTTGCTTATTTTCTCCATCCTTAATTTGTTTAATTGATTCAAATAGCTCTTTTACTTATTTTACCCTTCTATTGAACTTGATCTTTCACATATTAGCTTAAAGACAAGAATATTAGTAGTAACATATTTTGTTATCATCAGAACTATAATTTAGAACCTCATTTAATCCAATATGCTCCTAATTTTAATGAGAATAAAATATTGGTTGATATTAGAGAAAAAGACATTGAGAAAGTTCCTTTATAATAAAGCCATATATAATGCATGCTTTCCTTTAATTCATGCATCATGAAAAAATCAAGTTTTGATATTACCATTTGATTGACTTATTTTATGAGTTAGTTAATATTGTAATAATCGCAAGTGTATGACATAACTATACTTACTATTGGCAAGTACAGATCGATCCCATGAAGATAGTGATTACTAGTAATTACCTTTCTCTTATTATCTAGCCCATGGATTGATTTTGGATTTTTAATAACAAGAAAATAAAATTAAAGCAAGTAAAATAAATAGGCAATGATATTGAATTCAGAATTAAGGAAGCACTAAGAAAATTATCGATATCAAAAAACCCTTAACAGATTGATCTTTTATTATGCAATTGTTTTGTTGATTTATTAGAATGTGGATGTTGGCCCCTGAAATTTTTTTATTATAAGCATGATTAGATTAATTTTGAGTCTTACTAGATTAATTTATGTTGGAATTAATTAGCATGTTAATGTGGCTAAGATAATATGACATGGGCTAAGGCAATTGAAGTATTAAAGTAGTGAGAGTGTGTAAGGCCAATTTTGGCAAGTCACTTAAGTTTAAAAACCATAAGGCATTAAAGAAAGGGAAAGGTGGACTTTTCTCAATCATTAAGGTTAAAATGGGAAAAAAAAAAGAAGTGTTATCTTCTTCCTAAAGAGGGGGAAAATGAAAATGGAAGAGGAAGAAATGAAATGACAAATCAAAGAGAGAAAGAAGAGAGGTTTTGGTGGTTGAGATGAAAGAAGCGAGTTGAGCTAGGGTTCCATCTTTTCTAAGCCTTCTAGAGAGATTTAGGTGTTGTGTAAGAAGGGAAAAAAGTAGAGGAAGACAAAAGCTTTCTTTTAAACCAAGCATTTCTTCATTTGGTGAAGATTCAAGGTAAGTTGATTTTAATCTTTTGGAGTTTTGAAAGTTTTTTGGTTCAAAGAGATTAGGAAATGTATGGGTATAAGTATTCTAGGATCAATTTCATGCATTTGGTTCTTTAGGTTTTCCGATTTGAATTCTATTGATTTAGGATTTTTGTCAATGTTGAAGAAAATCAAGAAAGACAAGAGGAGCAAGAGGAGAGGCATATTTGAACAAGCCATAATCAAGGACTTCATAGTGGGTTTCACTTTTATAGTTAAGTAATAAGCCAACAAAATTTTTCTGTCAAGAAATGACATTAAATAATTTTGCAACTACCTCATTCATGTGCATTTATGTTTTTTTTAAATGCTACAAGATTGTGCTACATATTTATATATGATTTGTGTGATGATCAATGAAAATTGTTTTTAAAATGATTCTTTGAAATGATGCATGATTATGAAACCATACTTTTGGAAATAGTTTTTAACGTATAACAAGCATGTGGAAAGCAAGTTTTTAAGAGAATGTGCCATTGTGAGCATCAAGCTTACAAGATTTTGAAATCTATGTGTTAAGTGGGTTCGTGGTAGTCCCTCAAGAACCGTCACGTGCAAGTTGACCCAAGTATAAGCTTCTCTCACCTGCCCACTAGTGGCATGGAATTCCTTCAAGGATTCCCGCAAGAATACACGACTACACAGGACCATTATATTGGAAATGTGTAGTGTGTCATATTTCGGATCTACCCAAACCATTTGATATGTTTATGTGTTCATGACAAGTTAATATGAGTGATGCATTCATGATTTGTATACACATGAATTTCTGCATTGAAAATGATTTATAAATGTTTTTGCTGTACAGATGAATTTCTGCATTAAAAATTATTTATAAATGTTTTTGCTATACACATGAATTTCTGCATTAAAAATGATTTATAAATGTTTTTACTTGTTACAAATTATAAAATTGTTACCCACGAGCTCTAAGCTCACCGCCCAATCCCCTCCCACACATTCAGGTGATGAGCAGGATATCAAGTAGGTCAAAGGGCAAGACAACACTCCTAGTTTTGGTTATTTTGTATTTAAAGCAAGTTTTGAAAAGCAAGGCTTTAGTCGCATTTAAAGCAAATCATGGTTTATGTATCTGTTGTATTTTGGGATTTTGATGTATTAGTGTATTTGCCGCTTGAAATGCCCACTAAAGCTTTATAAAACTCTTATATTTTGATGCAAATAGAATATGTTTGCATCGTTGCTTTAACTCTCTCAAGTTTGTACATTGTATTTTTTTTCAAGTTTTCATGAGGGAAAAATTCGTGTTCTGATTTCAGGGAAAAATCTGGATTAATCTAGACTGATTTAGGCAAATGAATCTTCTAGAAAGCTGTAGGTCTTTATTTTATGAAATTTTTGGACATCTAAGCTGAAAGCTATGGTCCTTTTAAAGGAAGATGTATCCTTTGCATTTTGCTTCTTCTGTGATGATGTGTCGTCTATGTTTTGTTTCTTCTGTGATGAGGTGTCATCTATGATGATGTGTCGTCTGTGTTTTGCTTCTTCTATGATGAGGTGTCGTCTATGTTTTGTTTCTTTTATGATGACATGTCGTCTATGATGACGTGTCATCTGTGTTTTGTTTTTTCTATGATGACATGTCGTCTGTGTTTTTCTGTGATGACATGTCATCTGTGCTCTTCTGTGATGACGTGCCATCTGTGTTTTGTATCATCTATAATGACGTGTCGTCTGTGATGATGTGTCGTCTGTGTTCTTCTGTGATGACGTGCCATCTATCTTTTACTATCTTCTACATTCTGCTCCATTTTTGACCCTTCAAACGATAGAATCTATCTTTTAGATCTTCATAAAATTTGTAGATCTTGAAGTCTTCTTTCTATCCATATGAAGAACACACAAATTCGATATCTGTGGGGAAAGTTACGGCAATTTTCCCATTCATCTATCTTCTTCCATTAGTCTGCCTTTTCATTTGGTTTAGTCTATACCTATTGTCTACTCAAGGTTTGACCCTTCAGACGATAGAATCAGTCTTTTAGGTCTTCATGAAAGTTGTAGATATTGAAGTATTCTTTCGAACCATCTAAATAACACACAAATCCGATATCTTTAAGGAAAGTTACTGCAATTTTCCCCATTCATCTATCTTTTCTCATTAGTCTGCTTTTTCATTTGGTTTCTTCTATACCTATCTTTTACTCCATTTTTTATCCCTTAAAAGATAGAATCTCTCTTTTATGTCTTCAAGAAAGTTTTAGATCTTGAAGTCTTCTTTCTAACCATCTAAAAAACACACAAATCTAATATCCATAGGGAAAGTTATGGCAATTTTTCCTATTCACCTGTCTTTTTCCATTAGTCTGCTTTTTCATTTGGTTTCATTTGTACCTATCTTATACTCCACTTTTGATCCTACAGAAGATAGAATATGTCTTTGAGATCTTCATGAAAGTTGTAGATCTTGAAGTCCTCCTTCGAACCATATGAAGAACACATAAATCCAATATCTTTAGGAAAAGTTATGGTAATTTTTCACATTCATTTGTCTTTTTCCATTAGTCTACTTTTCCATTTGGTTTCGTCTATATCTACCTTCTGGTCCATTTTGACCCTCTAGGTGATAAAATTTAACCTCAAGGTCTTCTTCAAATTTGTAGATCTCAAAGTCCTCTTTGAAATAGTCTTAAGATGAGCTTAACCCGATATCTCTAATGACAGTTATGCTAATTTCCCTAAGGCAGGTGCAATATGATTAAGATCAAAACCATGTTCAATTCTTTCAGCCATAACTTTATTATAAGATCTCCAAATGAGTCGGTTCTTGTCTCTAAATAAACTGGAGACATAGAGTCACATCTATTCAGAAATAGTAGAAGTATGTTGTCTTGGTGTTTGTCTTAGTGGGGGCACGCCACCCTTATGGGACACGTATCCAGATGTCACTTAGGACGTCGGACTCGTGACTCACGAGGGCCGGGTGCCCAACACCTCATCTACTAAAGTCAATTGGGTTAATCTTTGTTTTCCTAAGATAGAAGGAGGATTAAGAATTCTTTCTATTAAAGCTATAAACTAGATGTTAACCACTAAGAGGATATTGAGATTATTCAATTATAAAGAGGTAACCGGGGTCAGATAGGTCCATGTATATTACTTAAATGATAAAGAATTTTGGGAATTGAAACTTAACAAGGAGCATTCATGGATTTTAGATCAAATGCTAAAGATGAGGAACCATTTATGCTAAGAATTTGAAATCTTGATAGGAAAGGGCTCAAATACCTTATTTTGGCTTAATAATTGGTGTAACCTAGGTCCTCTCCACTTCAGAACCAAATGGAGGTTAATGAGACTCAATATCCCAAACAATGCCACATGGTTTGATATAGTTTGGTGTAAGCATGCCATCCCCAAAGCCACATTTATTTTCTAACTAGCTACTAAACAAATACTAGAAACCAAAGACTGAATCAAAGGGTATATAGACCTCATATGTCATCCCTACAATTTATTTACTTGAATCCACTAATCACTTGTTCTTTCAATATCAGTTCTCTCAAGCTTTGTTGCATTCAATCCTTCCATTATTTGGTTGCACCTATCTTAAAAAGAACTTGCTTAATGAAATGAATTGGGCAAGGAGGCAACAAAAACTAAGGATAGGATTTCTCAAAAAAAAAAAAACCTATTCATTATCAACATTTATGCTCTTTCATGTGAAAGGAACTAAAAAATTCGTGGCAAATAATTTTCGGAGACTTTCATATTTATCTCCATTACTTTAAGCTGGATTAGAGAAATTATGATTTCTTTTATAGTTTGTGACAAAACTAGCTCCCAGATTGGAACTAATTGGAACGTCCATGTTTCCATATTGAAGCTGTTCTATTCTAATCTAAAGCAGCTCATCAAGCCTGCATCTTTACAAGTGCTGTCAGCTTAACTTTTATATTTTTTATTACTTATTTTTTGCTAACTTAAGACTGTTTCTTATTAATCGTCATTGTTAACTTTGTAAATCCTTAGGCTTTTAATTCAATTCTTTTTTCCAAAAAAAAACTTATCTTCTTAAACATTATCACAAAATAAGTTTACTTTGGACAAGAGAATTAGAGTGGTATTAATGAGGTCTTTCAAATATCACTAACTGTGTTTTCTCTTTTATGAAGTATCTTAATTTACTGTTATATTTTAATAGTAATTATTTATATTTACAATTTTTGTTTTAATATTTCGTGCAAATATCAATCAGTTTATATAAATAGAGGGAAAACGGCTATCATACATACTCAAGGAGTGACAGTTTTATGCCAAGAACCAAATCGACACCAAACATGTGAGAAAGGTGTCGACTGTGTACATAACAATGCCAGGCATTTAGAATCAGATACTATACAACATAGCATCCTCACTCCGTAGACATACATCACTCGTATTAGTGTTGCGTGCGTGCATTCATCATAACTTTTATATTCTAATCCGTTTCCTTGCCTACTTATGGCTTCAAGATTAACACTTTCAGAAAAGCAAAATTATGTAATACATACTTCCATCATCTCCTCTGTCGGGCGGTGAAGCGAGTTGGTGGATTACTTCTATCTCCAATCCAAGGAAGTGAATCGTCATACTACCCCATCAAGTCTTAACTCACCATACCTTAATTTGCCACCTGTTATTTGTCCAAGTAAAAAGATGTATAACCACGCAAGAATACATTACTTGTTCTAAAGTAGAATTATTGATTAAATGGCCATAAATCAGTGCAAGAAAACAACAAAATGGCCACAAACTAGTGCAAGAAACCCAAGCATAATCATTCCCAAGAAAAGGGTCACTACAGTTTCTGAGACAGCAAACACGAGGAGCAACAATTCATCATGATTAACTAGAAGAATACACTGTCATGTCATACCATAAGAATTTGGATATATTCAACAATAAGCCATCACCAATATACCAAATGGCTCACATGCCTTCCACCTCTCCTACTCGCCCCCAATAACACTATTGCAGAAATGTACAATCAGAGCAGCAACTGAGCATGTAAAACAATGCCAATTACATATGTATGACATAGCATCCTCATTTCAGAGATCTCAATACCAACTTCAAGGCTTTCAAGGTGAAATAAGGAAATTAATCTTTTGTTATATGCTTAGCCGTTAATCAATGACCTTGATCACAACACTTCATCAAGAATTCTCCTGCAGCCTGTATAATGTAATTTCCTGTTGCTTGAAGTAACGTCGATCCTCTTCATCCACTAGAACAAGGTTCAGGTAATACTTCACGCTGAATTTATTGTTGATGTTGCGATGTGTTGGTGTTAGCTCATATGGACTAAGAAACAGTCTGATAGGTATAGATTCACCTGTGACATAAATGAGATGATTTGAAGTCATTCCATTCATTACAAACTACATCAAAACTAATCACGTTCCAAGCATTATTTCCATTTTCTTGGACATTCTGATTAATGTTTCACCATTCGTAATACAGAAATCAGATGAAAATTTCAATTTTTCATGTTCTATAAACCACTCATTCTATTTTCATAATGCGTAACAAGGTTGTGATGTGATCATGGCTATATTTCCTATCTTATGAATTAAACAGTACTGATCATACCTCTGACTGGTGCTCCATCCATCAACTCAAATTTAGCAAGTGTCTCTGTCTCCACATGTGTATTAGCACCTGATCCAGTGGATTCTCGCCGCCTGATCTCAAGATCCATATTTTTTATCTTGATTCTAACAAGAAGAAAATAGATCTTGCCAATAATCACATCTTTTAGATGGTACCTGAACAATTTAATTAGCATGAGCAACAAAATAAAGATATACCCATTCCAAGCTACATATAGAAACACAATCCAAATTCCAAAAGCTGAATTTAACTTCTGTACTGACAGAATTATGCTACATTGAGAAGTGATAGAACAATAGCCTAACTGCCAATATTTTTTAACTTACTTGCTTTTATTATATTCAAACTCAATATGCAGACAATCTTCAATTCCAACTTCCATCTGCAGAAGTCACAAGTACATCAAAGATTGGAAAATATTGAATCAATTTCTTATTCATCAGATCATCATAAAAGTCACGTTGAAACTGCTGTTGCAAATGTAAATTTCAAATCTTTATACTTGAAATTGGAAATCATAAAACAACTCCATTTACCTTGATACTGTTGTTGATTGATGGAGGCGGGGAGTAATTGCGAACCTGATGCACAACACTGGAATTACGACAACTAGAAAACCGATGCTAATTATTGAAGAAAGATTAAGGCTATGTACATTAATGCATTATTCTGACTGACAGATACAGTGCATACAAGCAACATCAAATCTTTTATGGTTCTACTAGCAAGAACAACCGTTCTCTTCTACTTACTAAATGACCATGACATTACTGTATACCCATACAAGATGGAACTTCTTGATCACATTGGCAAAACATAATCTAGAATAGTGTTACTGGGATCCAGTTAAACATCATAGCGGTGGTAAAAAGAAGTGCTACCACAAAATCCTGATATTCAACTATGCTTCCAGCATAACCCCGAGTAACTGTCACTTTCAGAACATACCTGAAAAGGAAAAAAAATGTAAACTAGCATCACATTGTTAGCAGTATTTTACCCCTTCACCAAATCAGACCCATTGATCATATAGTACAAATGGCAATGAATTATACAAGTATGCCTTAATGTCTACCCACAGACAAATAAATTGGAAAACCAATATCTAGAAGGTTCTCACAACCCTCCATAATCAATTTAAACTACATACAGGCCACAAAATACTATGAAATAATAAGAAAGGGCATTATTTCCATTGAAAACTTTACAAACATAGATGGCCTACCTCAGCCTCACATTTACCCCATTATATGTCTCATATGGCATTTCAACTGTGGAGAACTCAAATGGATAAGTCTTTCTTTCATATATTTCTCCAGGAACATCCAATTCACGAACTGCAAGAAATAGATCATATAATCACTGCAAAAACAAACCACTAAATGCTTTTGACTTTCTAGATTTTACTAAAATAAGCTAATATTCAAGCTCAGACTGGACTAGTCCAACCAAAGAACCCAATGGTTGTAAGAAGTACACTAAGATCACATTGGAGAATGAATCAGAGCTCGTACAGTGATTTAATCCATTTTGTTGAATACACTACTGAATGAATGTGGCATGACATTGCAAAATCATATGATTTGGGAATCGTAGTGCTGTCTTTTCTTTTTTAATCCGATGTGCTCTTTTCGTGAGCAAATGGTATAACATATTCGCACAGTGCTCATAAGCAAGTATGCTGAACATAAACATAAATATTGTTATATCAGCTTTCTTACAGGAAAGAAATGAATAATAAAGAAAATGTAGTAGTGTATAATCATGCAAGCAGATACATAATGACTTCTCCAAGCTATAGTAGGTACAACAATGAATGAAGAATACTAAAGCTTGCAGCAGCTCCTCCACATTAGACAGCGTGATTATTTTCTTACTGTTTTAAGTCCCTAGTCCAACCTTTCTAATTTAGCCTCAAGACCTTGATGACCAGGTTCCCTCCCATATCACATCTAAATTCAGTGGCATAATATTTTGATTTTGGTGCAAACCAGATTAGGTAAACAGTTAATCTTTTTTTGTTTTTTATTCCAACTAGCTGGTATAATCAGATTAGGGAACACGGAATAATTTTAAAAGAAAAAATTGAAAATGCAGGACAACTGATACAATCATATGAGAAAAAATATAAATTAATTGCAAAAGTTTAACCGAAAATTTTGAAATGCAGGACTAAGTAATAAAAACAAAGCAATATTTACTTACCCAGAGACGTGAAGTCATAAAAATTTCCTCTGTCAAAATACATCTCTGCAAAGAAAATTTAGGATATGAGAGTAGCATTAACATGTAAAAGAAAGGGAATGATCACTCTTTTGAAAGCTTCTTGTGAAGACTGCTGACTACAGAAAATTGGCACAAGCTAAAACCATAGAGTAGAAGCGAATCCAAGTTCAGCACATTAGAACTTCCAGTGTTTCAAGAACAGAAATAACACAAACATAAATTATTATTCTAAATTTCTTTAAGAAATCCAAAAATTATGTTTTTACACCAATACAAACAACAATGCTTGAAACATGCCTATGATGTGGATGAACTAGTTCTTGTTCCTCCAATAAATTTGAGACCTGAGATTACAGTAGTTTCATCTCAGTATAAGTTTTACTTATTTCCTTTCTTTCACCCGTTTAAGCCTCTAGTGTTGCATCACAATTGGTTAATACAGTTCTTGTGTCAATCATTAGTCCCGGACTTTGACTTTTGCTAATATTCAGTTCCCAAACTGTAAAAAACTACATAATTGACAAAAACTTATTGGTAACACTGCGATTAAGCCATGAAATAACCATAATTGAAAAACTATTACAGTTTGAATAAGGAGAATCAATTTCAATATTTGGAAAGGAAAAGTAGACACAAAATATGATCAGTGGCTAAATGTCCACTAAAATTCCATCTTGACCACCCTTCTTGTCAACCATGTTCCAAGGCATTGTATCAAGCTTCCTTTCATTAGAAAGATTGTGCTCTGCAACATATTTTCTATTGGTCTGCAACATAACCAATATTTGATCCTATTTAGAAGCATAATTTTTGCACTAATAGAGTTTCTGTTGGCATCAATTTGGTGGCAATATAATGGATTGTGACAGAGATTAAATTGTTAAGTTAACTCTTCCCCAAGTCTACACAATATGTATCATCTCATGAAAAGGAAATGGTTCTAGATTCTCAGTCATTATCTTGATAAAGAAAAATAGGACACAGAAAAGTAGTAAAAGAAAGCTTACCTATTTGACCAAGTAATTCAACTTTGACACCATTGTGCTCAACCTTCTTCCCCTGAAGTGGTTCAATCATAATCTAACAAAGGCACAAAAGAAACATATTAAGCATTAAGATCCAAAAAGAAATATTTTTACATTGGTAAGTGTATAATTGAACAGGTATCCTCAATAACATCAGGAAAGCGAGAACCTTCCCAGTAATATTTTCTTGACTTTGAAAAAGTGGAACCATAACTGTTTGACCGTTTTCCTTCTTCATCGGGACCTGCACAACATCAAAAGCACAAAAAGATGATATGGATGTGTATCATTCAAACAAATTACAAACAATAAAATGATCTCCCACTCATTTTCTTGAAGCAAACATCTATTGCTTTTAGAAGACTTATCAGTACTATAAAAGGCACAATTAAAATTTATGTTTCTGTTAAAGAAAGTCCATTTACATTTGTTCCTACTGGATAATTATAAAGTTAAAAGATTACTAAACCCATTTCTCAGACTTCTGGTGAGTTAAAGACTTCCTCAAAACATCAACAGGATAATTAGAATAACACAAATGCCAAATCATAAAACACGACATAAGTTCAGTAATAGAGTACCTGCTTGCGAGATTTTCCATCAGAAAACGTTATTGAGATATTACAAGCAGGCTTAAAAGCTCCGATAAGGTAATTCTGACAACCGATAAACCAACTACCCTCAACAACAAGCACAGAAAACCAAAACTACAAGTTAAAATTATAAACACTGGAACAGTTTCCTTACCATGATTGCCTACAATCAAATGCAAATCGTGAAACCTTGAACAAAAAGCACCTGCCAACGTTCAATTTCAGACGCAGGAATACAAGCGTAAATCCCACGAAAACCCAGAATCGACAGCTAGAAGAAAAGTTAAAATCGAAAGCCCTAAAAAGTTAAATTGAAATGAGAACAATGAATCGGCAATTGAAATTTGTTAATGAGAATCAAAAGGAGAAATTTAGTAATCATCCCACCTTATTAGAGAGAGAGAGAGAGAGAGAAGAGAAGCCCTAAATCGTAAAGAGTGAGAGAGTCAAGAGATCACTCAAAGTGCAGATGTTGATCGGATGTTTTCCTTGGGTTGTACAGTTGAAAACGAAGACGACTCTACAGTGCCTATGCTCATAACTCACGTGCACTCCACGTGTTAATCTATTCCTGTTGTGACGAAGACAAGAAACTTTTTCTCATTTTGTTTTTTCTAAGGCCAAAATAACAATTTAAACCTTATCATTTCTAATAAATTATCGGTAAAAATGCATTTTAAAACTCAACGCGTATGCTAAAATATAATTTTAACTATAATATTTTAAAATATTCAAATTAAACCTAGCAATTTTTAAAATATGTAAAATAAATCTCACTTAAATAGAAAATTATGTAAGATTAACTATTTATTAACAAAATGTGGCATTGATATTAACGTGATATTATTTTTATATTTTTAAATAAAAAATAGATTTTATTATCATATAATTAGTTTTTCAAAATTAACCATAAAGTGAGTTTCATTATCTCGTGATTATACAAATTGTTTTTGGTTCAGCTTAGGGATGGCAATGGTTAGGGTTCGGTTCGGGTTTTACTCAACCCATATTCATATCCATTTTTTATGACTCAACCCATATCCATATCCATATCCATCGGTTTTTACGATTTACTACCCATATCCAAA
>JAOTAZ010000003.1:26839630-26853268 GCA_025629785.1 Erythroxylum oxycarpum
AATCTCCTTCTCGTCGTATTCATTTCATTTGATTAAAGCAAAAATTTAAGGGAGTGAGGAAATAACTTTTTTACTTTTTTATTTATATAAAAATAGAGTTTTCATTTTGTTTGAACCATGTTAATTTTTTCTCTTTGTTGTGTATATTTATATATAAACCTGAATTTATAGAAGCATTAATTTGTGATGATAAGCAAACCAAAAATGAAAACAAAAAGGTTTGATTCAGTGGGAACTAACAGAGACAGACAGGTATGTTATGAAATCGAGTCATGATTTGATTCTGTGCGTAGGGGAATAAATATAAAACTTTTTTGTTTAATTTTTTAAAAGTTAAAATCACTTAAAATTCTAGAAAATATTTAAGAGATAATTATAATAAAGCATGAATTGCAATTTATATGTACTATTATGAAGTTTGATCATTTTCTTGTCGTATGTCTTGAACATTCTTTTTGATACACCCAAGGTATCCACCGACAGAATCAATGACTAATTCTTTCGCTGCGGGAGCATCTCCAATATGGGAATGCTACAGCTGGCCCAGGAGCTTGCTGCATTTTTAAAGGTGGGATTCGAACTCCCAACCACTTGGCTAAGCGACGAAGACATGTACCACCTACGCCAACCCACTGAGTTGTCTTGAACGTTCTTTAAATTGGCTCATTTCTACCATCATAGTCGCATAAGTATATGGTCCTTTAATGATATCCACATAAGGAATTGAGAGAATTTTGTAACTATTACAAATGGGTTTAGACAATAAGTGCTATTTCTTTAAAGTTTAAGTTTATTTATAATAGATTTTTCATTGACATAATAGTAATTTAATTGACATTAAAGTGTAAATTCATTAAACTTTATAAGAATTATAATTAAATATAATTAAATATCAAATACTAGGTAGAAGTAAGGTTGCATATAATTGGACCTCCTTAGTTTTTTGAAGCATTCAAATTGAACCATGGCGTTTTCAAAACATCTCAAACATACCATAAAAAGACAAAATTTGACGAAATTAATTCCTTGTTAATTAAATGCCATCTCAATCTTGACATGATATTATTTTTATATTTTTTAAATAGAAAGTGAACTCCGCTAACACTTAATTAATTTTTTAAAATTAATCAAAAGGTGGGTTCTATTGCTACGTAGCAATGAGCCACTATTTATATATTTTAGATAATAAATTCCATTTACCATAGGACAATGGAATCCATATTTATATATTTTAGACAGTGAATTTCACTTGTTATAATGAGATTCATTTTTTATTTAAAAATAAAAATAATATAAAGTCAGTATTAACGTGACATTTAACTAACGAGGAGTTAATTTTGTTAAATTTTCCATTCACTTAGGTCCATTTTGAATATTTTGTAAATGTTAAAGTTCAATTTGAATACTTCCAAATATTAGGGTATGTTCTATATTCTATTGTAAATATTAAAATTCAAAATACACTTTTAAGCATAAAGCATCAAATTCCAACGCCATCCATGGTCCAAGCCAATTTAGAATCTAATAATTGCCTTGACTTGTCGTCATCAAAATGCCTTGTTCCGGTTTCAATCTAAGAAACGATCATGATACAAAGTGCATACATAATCCTAAAAGATATGAATTTTTAAATTACGAAGGAAAATGAATTGTAAACCACTTCAAATGGTATGGAATTGTCTTAGAAATTCGATAAATTATAAAAGTGAAGAAGAAAAAGCCTTCTATGTTTGTTCCAACACGGCAATATATAGTTCTTGATTTTAGTTTCCATAAACAACCTTGTCAAAGTGCTTTGTCTGTTTTAATTCTTATTTGCTGTGTGCATTATGTTTTTTCTGTTTTAAAGACATCTATCCTTGTGAACGTGAACTAACACATCAATTAATCAAAGGGATAATAAATGAAAAATGTCAACAAAACCAAGATCTCTCACAAATATATCATGAATTAAATAGTAAACAATGTGCGGTTGCGATCTAAACTTGCCATGTCCATACAGAGTCAGGTATAGGACAATGATAGCTAAACATTTAACACAAGAATATGGGTCTTTCAATGTCCTGTAACTGATGGTGATTTGTAGAAGAAGCTGTCTTCGAAGTGATATGGAGCTTGAAAGCAAAGCATGGACAAACGATAGAATTTTGATGTATATAGAATCTATGCAACTTGCAAAGGATCTTCTTTTAGCAAACTCTTGCGGTCCACCAGCCAAGCCAAGCCAACCACTGAGTCTGTCTTCGCATCACTCATTCTTTTTCGTCTTCTTTTCGTTAAAATTTACAAAAGATCAGACCTTTGTTAAGAACTGCGTCTGTCCTGTTCTTTTCTTTTTTTATCAGTGAGTTGATTATGACATGTTTAGGCCACACGCTTGGAAAGTTAAAACACTTTAAGGGGAAGGTAGAGATGACCCAGGTACTCAGTTTCCGTTTCATTCCCTTCTTTTTTCCTTGCATAACTTCCTCCACTATATAAAGGCAGGCGCAGATCTATGAACAGAACCTAACTATCAACAGGTTCTCCAAACACGTTGAAAATTCGTTTTTTCCCTTTCTTCAAGACCAGTAAATCTCTCTCTCTCTCTCTGTTCGTAATACAAGTCTGTCAGTGATGGGCAAAAGTGGTATGCATAAGTCAACGCGAAGAAGAAACAAAATTAGTGGCCTGACAGTTGTTGGACTGTATTTCATCCATAGTTGGACAGATGATGACTGTACTACAAATGTTACTAGCAAAAGTCTATGTTGTACTTCTTTGCAGTACATGTAAAGGATGGCTCTCAACATTTTCTAATGTTTGGTGGGCTGTTAAGAGCCACCGTCTTACATCTACATAAAGTATCAAGATTTTCCCAGCAAATTGTACTAATTCGCAGAGCGATAAAAGGATTTAAATCCAATTTACCGGTGAGGCATTTAATGCTCTGGTATCTGCATTAAAAGACTTCAAAATTCAGGATTTTTTGTGGAGGTTTCCTTGCATTGGAAGGAGGACCCTCTTGATATTCATGGCTTTTAGAGGCTATTTTAGCATCCATCTCCTTTTTCATTTCTGCATATGCTGGTTCTGTCTATTGGTTTCATTAAGTCTCATATCTATTTTGTTCATTTTACTAGAGAGGAGATTTCAGTATATATAAAAGAAAGGGGAATATGAGCATGGAAGAGCAGGAAGTTGAGAAGTCTGAGAGGGAGGACTTGGAAGAGACTCAAGATCAACTAGAGGACTTGAAGAGAATTGCTCCGTGGACTAAACAGATCACAATCAGGGGAGTCATTGCCAGTATACTTATTGGCATCATATACAGTGTGATAGTCATGAAGTTGAACCTGACCACTGGGCTGGTCCCTAACCTCAACGTCTCTGCTGCACTTTTAGCTTTTGTCTTTCTTAGAACTTGGACTAAACTCCTGCATAAAGCAGGAATAGTGTCCACTCCGTTCACTCGACAAGAGAATACCATAGTTCAAACTTGCGCTGTAGCTTGTTATAGCATTGCTGTTGGAGGTTAGACATTCTAATATCTTTGTATCATATCTGCAGCATCTTGATTTGAACTTGTTCCCTTCTTCTTCTTTTTTTTTTTTTTTTGGTCTATTTTAACTTTATTATGCTTTATCACTACATATGAATTGCAGGTGGTTTTGGGTCGTATCTGCTGGGGTTGAACAGAAAGACGTACGAGCAAGCTGGGGTTGACACAGTGGGGAATAATCCTGGGAGCACCAAGGAGCCTGGTATCGGTTGGATGACTGGTTTTCTGTTCGTAAGCACCTTTGTTGGGCTGCTTGCACTTGTTCCTCTCAGAAAGGTGATTTATTTCTTCAACTATTCTTGTTGATCGATTGATTGTTAGCTTGCTAGTACTACCGTTGTTATAAGATTAAATTGCTAGTACTGTGAAACTGGAAAATGACTCTGATCATGCATTTCTTGCTGCCTCAGATAATGATTGTAGACTACAAGTTACCTTATCCCAGTGGGACTGCTACTGCGGTTCTCATCAATGGCTTCCATACGCCAAAAGGAGATGAAATGGCTAAGTATGAAGCTGTCCTGAAAATTTTCTCCGTCAGTGAAACTTGAGTATTTCAGTATTCAACCAAGTGTAGATTCTTCTTGCAGGAAGCAGGTTCATGGGTTCATGAAATTCTTCTCTCTGAGTTTTCTTTGGGGATTCTTCCAATGGTTTTATTCCGGTGGACCGCACTGTGGTTTTTCTCAGTTTCCAACATTTGGATTGGCAGCCTGGAAAAATTCGTGCGTGTGTGACATAATTTATAGCTTTTTTAATGTACCTTCTGGTGATTAAGCTTTAGGAAATATTAACTTAATGATTTGAATTTTGCAGGTTTTACTTTGATTTCAGTATGACATATGTTGGTGCAGGAATGATTTGCTCCCATGTTGTGAATCTGTCTTTACTTCTTGGTGCAGTGCTTTCTTGGGGTGTAATGTGGCCACTTCTTGGTGAACTTAAAGGAAACTGGTTTCCCCAGACTTTACCAGAAAGCAGTATGAAGAGTTTAAATGGTTACAAGGTGTCAATAATCAATATAAGGAATTCCTTGGTTGGTAGTAATCTGCTATGATCAGACTGATTACAGCTAATGATTTCTTTTCTTTTCTTTTCAGGTCTTTATATCTATTGCTCTAATCCTAGGTGATGGGCTATACAACTTTCTCAAAGTAGTCTATTTCGCTGCTAGGACTATCCATGCGAAAGCAAAAAATAGCTATCCTAGACCAAGTAAGTTGAGAATACTCATAATTTCCCTTTCCCACGTATTGAATACCTTTTGCAGCTTTTCTGCTTAGCTGGTCTCTTGTCTTCCTCTTATGTGGCTTGTTAGAATTGGTATGGTGTCTGAGACAGGTACTAGAAGGGACATAGACATAACAATTAACATTGTGATACTTTTGAGCTTACAGGATACTATTCAACATTATTTTCTATATGCAGGTGCAGCATCTGCGCGTAAAAACCAACTTCTTGATGACCTAAAAAGAAACGAAGTCTTCACAAGAGAAAGCGTTCCAATGTGGGTGGCATGTTTAGGTTACATAACCTTCTCCATCATATCGATCATCGTGATCCCGCTCATGTTTTCTGAACTTAAGTGGTACTATGTACTTGTTGCCTACATTTTTGCACCCTCCCTCAGCTTCTGCAATGCGTATGGTGCTGGTCTAACTGACATGAACATGGCCTACAATTATGGAAAAGTGGCCCTCTTTATACTTGCGGCATTGGCTGGTAAAAATGATGGTGTGGTGGCAGGACTTGTGGGATGTGGATTGATCAAATCCATTGTTTCTATCTCCTCAGATTTGATGCATGATTTTAAGACTGGTCATCTGACTCTCACTTCTCCTCGAGCAATGCTTATTGGCCAGGCGATTGGGACTGCCATCGGCTGTATTGTAGCTCCTGTGACATTCTTTCTCTTTTACAAGGCCTTTGATGTTGGGAACCCAGATGGAGAATTTAAAGCTCCCTATGCACTCATCTATAGGAACATGGCAATTCTAGGAGTTGAAGGCTTCTCTGCACTTCCCCGACATTGCTTGCAACTCTGTTATGGTTTCTTCGCATTTGCTATACTGGCCAACCTATTAAGAGATGTGTCACCCAAGAATATTGGAAAATGGCTTCCTCTTCCAATGGCTATGGCTGTGCCCTTCTTAGTGGGTGCTTATTTTGCAATTGACATGTGCGTGGGGAGTCTTGTCGTGTTTGTATGGCACAGATTAAACAGCAAGAAGGCAAGCTTGATGATTCCAGCCATGGCTTCTGGCTTGATCTGCGGAGATGGGTTATGGATACTCCCCTCATCAATCCTTGCTTTGGCCAAAGTTCATCCTCCTATCTGCATGAACTTCTTAGCTAGCAAGTAAAATTTTAGACAAACAAGGGAGACAGACATAGAAAATTCAGATGTTCATAGCCAAAGTATGGAGGATCGAAGAGTTACTATGTAGTAGTTAGATGAATGTCACACATGATAGAAACGGTTAAAAATGAAGTAGAGCACGCAAGCATGAATAATTTTACTAGAAAAATGGGAATGATGAATTGTGATTGTACCCTGAGTTTGAGTTGCAGAGAACTTGAGGATAAATAAGCTCCCTTCTTGTAACTGAATCATATATTCATTATTCATAATGAGAAAATTTTCATTTGGTTTTGGCGGGGTTTGCTCAACTTTCCAATTACCTAAAAAGCAAATTGTTCAATAAAGAAACAAAATTTTCTCTCTTAGGAGCAAGCTTATTTATTATCTGATAATGTCACCGAATCTCTCTATATCTAATAGAAAAAGGATGGAGAATTAGTGGCCTGACATCAAAAGAAATTGTATTTGATTTACAATTGTGAAAATGTTTCTGTACCACATTATTGCTACAAGGCCCCGTCTTTCTAGTAATTTTGTAGTACATGCAAAGACGGTTCTCCAATTTTTGTGCTGTTTCTCTGTAGGTCCATTAGTATGACTGTAAAAGGTGTATATCAAGTACAAGGATTTTGACTAATAACCGAACTAACAAGAAGGATGATTTGTTAACTCCAAGGATGCTAGACGGTCTTGGTATTACATTTGTTTACTTGCATTGAAAGAATTGACAACTAAATTTGTTGACTTCTCTGTCTGTTTCTCCAAGTCAGCACCAGCTGATGAGGGACAATCCAAGTCAGCACCAGCTGATGAGGGACAATCCATGTGCTGACTGAGGAGTGAGGAGGATAATATTCATTTGGCAATTGTTATTACAGGTTGCTGAAATTTGGATTCCTTCTGAGTTCTTCAAAACTCAGGTCAACTTCCAACAAGCCAAAGGGAACAAGAAGAAAATTAAAGAAGCAGCCAGAGGGACGACTCATAAAGGTGTTAACTTTACTGGACTCCTTCACGCTTTTGACGATTCCTTAACATTGCCATTTTGTTGAGTTCTGAATGTGCTATTGTCTGACTTTTGTTGGGTTATAGGAAGCAGACTTTTGTCAATTGTGGAAAGTGGAATATGAGCATTGAAGAATCAAAAGAACTTGAGACGTTTGAGAGGGAGGACTTGGAACGGACTCAAGAGGAGATAGAGGACTTGAAAATTGTTCCATGGGCTAAACAGATCACAGTCAGGGGAATAATTGCTAGCATAGTTATTGGAACGTTATACAGTGTGATAGTTATGAAGTTGAACCTGACTACCGGGCTGTCCCCTAATCTCAATGTCTCTGCTGCTCTTCTAGCTTTTGTCTTCCTTAGAACATGGACTAAGATCCTTCACAAAGCTGGAATAGTTTCCAATCCTTTCACTCGGCAGGAGAACACTGTAATTCAAACCTGTGCTGTAGCTTGTTATAGCATTGCTGTTGGAGGTTAGACATTCTTTTCTTTGCATAATATCTGAAATATCTGGACATTTTTGAAACATTGGCTAATTTTATGTGTTTACTAGTTTTGCTTCATTTTTCACTCTTGAAATAACAATCTATGTTAAAATATGGAATTGCAGGTGGTTTTGGGTCTTATCTCCTAGCTTTGAACAGAGAGACATATGAACAAGCTGGTGTTGAGATGGTGGGAAATACCCCTGGGAGCATCAAGGAACCTGGTATTGGCTGGATGACTGGTTTTGGCTTTGTAAGCAGTTTTGTTGGGTTACTAGCACTGGTTCCCCTCAGAAAGGTGATTCATTTTGCAGTACTTATTCTTTAATGAATTGGTTATTAGTATACTATTGGCCTTGTAGATCCTTTGTTTCATAGTTTGGGTGGAGAACGAAATGAAATGGAATTAGTGAACAAATACTTGCTCGTTGCTTGTGTCTTACGAGTACTTCAAATTGGCTCCTTGTGAATGAACTAGAAACACTAGCTACTTGGCCTTCTAAATATATGGATCATGGGTTTTTCAAATTTCCACTAAAGAAGAGTTTAAGAGTTAAATTTTGAACGTTGAGTGAATTTTGATTCTGTGGATCCTCAGCTTTTCTCAAAATTTTTACTTGAAAAACTTAAAACTGTCATTCGATCGTGCTGTTTTTTCCGTCCCAGATATTGATAATAGACTACAAATTATCATACCCAAGTGGAACTGCTACTGCAGTTATCATCAATGGATTCCATACTCCGAAAGGAGACAAAATGGCTAGGTATGCTGATCTGATCTAAAATTTTGCATAAAACTCCAAGTATCGAAGTACTCAAACAAGTGAGAATTTACGTTTCAGGAAGCAGGTCCGTGGGTTCAAGAAGTTCTTTTGTCTTAGTTTCGTTTGGGGCTTCTTTCAGTGGTTCTATTCTGGTGGAGAACAATGTGGGTTTGCTCAGTTCCCAACATTTGGATTGGCAGCTTGGAAAAATTCGTGAGTACATGAATAAGCATTCGATGATTTAATTGCTAGAAATATAAATATGCTCAAATAGTGATGTTACTCATCACTGACAAATAATTTGGAGTTATGCAGATTTTACTTTGACTTCAGTATGACTTACATCGGAGCTGGGATGATTTGTTCTCATCTTGTGAACTTGTCTTTGCTCCTTGGCGCGGTGCTTTCTTGGGGTGTAATGTGGCCACTGATAGGGAGGCTTAGAGGAAATTGGTTCGCTGAGAGTTTACCTGAAAGCAGTATGAGGAGTTTAAATGGTTATAAGGTGCACAAGCCATGACATCTTAGACTGCATTCATGAACATATTGCATTATTTTCCTTTTCAATTTGTCCCAGAGGAAACTCGCATAAATCATTTACATAATAACTCATTTTGTATCAGGTTTTCATATCCATCGCTCTAATATTAGGGGATGGGCTGTACAACTTTCTCAAAGTTATCTATTTCACTGCCAGTTCCATTCGTGCCAAAGTGAAAAATAGCTGTCCTACAGCATGTAAGTTAAGATTTCTTCATTATTCCCTGCTAGTGGCAGTACAGTACCTTGAAATAAAAAAGAGGCCATTGCCTTGCCTGAAATCTTTTTTCAGCTTTTCTGTTGTTTTCGAAGCTGTAACTGGTAAAATCTGAGGAATATTATATTACTATAAATATACAACATTGTTTAATATTTTAGCTTATCACGTAGACAGTGATTGCTAAAACTCTTACTTTCTGTATGCAGCATCGGATAATAAGAATCAATTTCTTGCTGATCTGCAAAGAAATGAAATATTCATAAGAGAGAGAATTCCGTTGTGGGTTGCATGTTTAGGTTACTTGGCTTTCTCCATTATCTCAATTATTTTGATACCTCTTATGTTTCCCGAAGTGAAGTGGTACTATGTACTAGTTGCCTACATTCTTGCACCCGCTTTCAGCTTCTGCAATGCCTATGGTGCTGGTCTAACTGACATGAACATGGCCTATAATTATGGAAAAGTCGCCCTCTTTGTATTAGCAACCTTGGCTGGTAAAAATGATGGTGTGGTTGCTGGACTTGTGGGATGTGGTCTTATCAAATCCATTGTCTATATTTCTTCTGATTTGATGCATGACTTGAAGACTGCTCATCTCACCCTTACTTCTCCTCGGTCAATGCTTCTTGGCCAGGCCATTGGGATTGCCGTTGGTTGTGTTGTAGCTCCTGTCACATTCTTTCTCTTCTACAAGGCCTTTGATGTTGGGAACCCTGATGGAGAATTCAAAGCTCCCTATGCTCTCATCTACAGGAACATGGCAATTCTAGGTGTTGAAGGCTTCTCCGCACTTCCACAGCACTGCCTGCAGCTCTGTTACGGTTTTTTCGCCTTTGCCGTATTTGCCAACTTATTGAGAGATGTGTCCCCCAATAACATTGGAAAATGGATTCCTATTCCAATGGCTATGGCTGTGCCCTTCCTGGTAGGAGCTTATTTTTCAATTGACATGTGCGTGGGAAGCTTTGTGGTGTTTGTATGGCACAAATTGAACACCAAAAACGCCAGTTTGATGGTTCCTGCTGTGGCTTCTGGCTTGATGTGTGGAGATGGGTTGTGGATCCTCCCATCATCAATCCTTGCTTTGGCCAAAGTTCATCCTCCCATCTGCATGAGCTTCTCTGCCGCCAAGTAAAGTTTGAAGGAGACAGACCAATTAAATTACGACAGAATTTATGTTATATGAAATCATAATTTGAACACTTTTCTGTACACTAGCAATACCCAAGGGGGCAAATGTAGCCCTTATGTCCAATTACTGAAGATAAGTAATTCACCATCTTTATTCGAATATGGACAAGAGTTTCGACGTATTTGAATTTCAAGTTGTGCAATTCATTATCTTTGTTCGTATGTTGACAAGGGTTCTGACAGACAGACCCGTGGTTCAGGTCACGTCCTTCTTTAAAAAATCCTCTACTAAATCAACGAGGGAGGTCCCTTAATTTGTGCCCTTTATGCCCAAACAATTCTACCTATCCAATTTGTCGTAACAAATGACGAAGATGACTTGGGCATAGGGTGGTACAGGATTTCGGGAACAAAAGATCTGTTCTCCTAAATCAATGTATTCGTGTTTTAGTCTGCGGCTTCGCATCTGCAAACAAGAAAAGAACACATCCTATCGTATGGTCATGTTTACCCAAAAACTTGTAAGAAACATTCATTTTCTTTTTAAAATACTCTAAATTTGCACACTCGTGTATATGAGCTATACATAACAATCTTTACTTGGCGAATAAATTCTACATAATTTGGGTTATAAGCATGTCTAGCACCTTAAGAACTTGATCAGTTCTAAATAATAATGAAACTTCTTTATGATAATTGACTTTGCAAATATTTCACCTGAATTCTCATATGTATGAATATTTTCTAATAAGATCTAGTTAAATGCAATCGACTCCGAGATTATTTAAAACAACACATTCTTCACCATAATACTCATCCATCTATTCTTCTCATGAATATCCATAGTTTTTCTTAAAGATAGTTGGAACCTCATCACTAATAGGTCTTTCTTTATTTGTAGCTATAATATGTTCATGCTCTTCTCTTAGACATAGATCTTTTATTTCTTGAATCAAAATTTCTAGCCTCTTTATTCTAGTTCTACTTATACCACCTTTGAACCAATACTACTTCTTATTGACCCTAGTACATCCTTTCCATACATTTGCCTTAACATATATTGCTTCTCAGATATTATATAATTAAATGCTACCGTAGACTTTTTACCAAGTGCAGAATTCTAAAGTATAATGTTCGAGACCTTTCAATAAGCTCCTTTTGTGATGTTTCTCATCCCTAACTCACTGAGATTACTCATCTACATGTGTCATAGTGCAATACTATCTTCCTTTGGATTACTGATATAGCTTCTCCACCTCTAATTGTTCTCTCTATCAGTTTGTAGATATTTCCGTATAGTTTTGTCTCTTTTATCACAATCATCACATCATTTACCAATTTAGTGTTGTCTCTATCAATTTTATATTTAAAATCATTCATATGTAAGGTACCCAAAGAATCAAGTAAAATCTAGTACAAGTCAAACATTACTTAACATCTTAACAACATCATCAAATGTTTTGATCTTGACATATCTTGTTTCAATGATTTTGCAAGATTTATTACCATCAACCGAACAGTGGAAAGTTGTTTAACATGTATGACTTTGTTCCACATCATGTGATGTAAGCATCCTATATCTATTATATATATGTCATAAAGCTAACTAGTCAAAACCAAGTTTAGCAATAGATTGGGTTAACCCGATCCCACCTAAAAGGTAGTTTAATCAAGCTCAAGTCATATAGCTTAAAACCATTCAAACCTCTCCAAAATGAAATCAATTTGAATTAAGTTTCCAAAACAAAGTCATTTTGGTCTTAAGTTCTTAAACTTAAAAAATAAAATGACGTCATCTTAGAAAGTGAAACCAAAATAATGTCATTTTAGGAAGGAAGCTCATGCCATTTAGGTCAATCCCCTAGGTTCAATCCTAGTCTACTCGATCAACCTATGCTTAGCCTGATTACTTTAGGTCAAGCTGGTCTAAGCTAAGCTTAATTTTTCAAATCTAGTTGAAACACAAAGCACGTCTTTGTTGTTGTAATTCAAGTCCTTACTCGGCATTATATTAGTAGACCTTAATGAATCATCATTTTTCCTATTGTCATTTTGCTCATTCTTGTTTGAAGAGGCTCTCTTGATATATCATACTAGATTATGATATCAGATTGTACCGAACAATTTGAACTATATTGTTTAACAAAATAAATATTGGTACATATTATGAGAAAAACATAAAATAGAAACCTCTTGAACAATAAGGATTATGATGATTTGGACAAGTTGATGAGATATGCTGGTGGAGGAGGAGAAGAAGAAGGAGAATTTTTATATCCTAAGGTAGAAAAGCTCCGATCTTTAAAGACCCTTCTGGCTTAATTGTTCAATTGTACACTCTAATAAGATTAGATAGACCCTTATTGAATGTTACTCACACTACAACATCCAAATCCTTAATTAACAAATGGAAAAATTAGGGTCATTGAATCTCCACACAAGTCTCCTAACTTCAACAACAATTCTATAAATAAACAATAAACCATAAAGTTTCAAATTTAAATTAATAAGGAGGTTCTAATCTTTACCTTAAGTAACATGTAAAACATAAAGATGTTTCAATTTTTTGCTCACTGTCATAAAAGTCAACAAAAACTTAGAGAGGAACAAGAAAGACAAATGGAAAGGAGTTAACTAGAGAAGGAAATGGAGTATTCAAGAATGACAATGCAAGTATCTGCATTGTAGTAATGAAACTTGTTATCAGGACAATATGAGGCAATTTTTTCATATAGGAAAGTAATGGTGAGGTCTAACTTTTGAACTAAAGAATACAAAAAAACTTTTAATCAGGAAGAGTACTAAAGAGAGCTTTGAAGAAGTTTAGTATTGGACCTACTTCTTCAAGCTTATCTATAGTACTCTTATCTTCTTCTGTATAGAAATTTTTTATTTTGTTCGCTTTTTCTGTTTCATTTTTTGTTTTTGTGACAAGTGAAAACTAGTGGATAAGTTGTAGCTAACTATCATAAGTTAAGATTTTGGGAGAAAATTTATAACTAAATAAGTTTGGGACATTTATAAATTGTTGATGTTATATAATAATTCAATATGTTTATGTTAAGGACCCTAAAAGAATTGGGTAAAACACATTAAGCTTTTTCCCAATTTGAGTAACTTTCAGAAAAATGTCCAATCTTTAAAGTTATCAAAAAAAATCCTTATAGTTTTCAATTTTTAGAAAAAAAAATCTTTCTTATAGACTTTTGCTAAAAAATAACAACAAAACATATGTGACATGAATATTACATGTTGACCAATCAAATAATATTGTCATGACTATCCAACTTGGCTCTTAAACCCAATTCTTATTAATTAAACCTAACTCAAACAAATATATTAAGATAACTATACTAAATTATTAACTTTGATAATCTTTAAGAGTTGAGTTAGGTCATCATGTCAACAATATTTGATTAATCCACGTATGGTATTCATATAATGGATGTTTTTGTTTTTAAAAATATTACGAAAGAACTTTCTTTTTTAGAAAATTAAAGTCCACAAAAAAACTTCTTTGAAATTTGAAAGATTAAGGAGTTCTTTAAAGTTGCTTAAACTACAAGAAAGCCCCATGTCTTCTACAT
>JAOTAZ010000003.1:26902729-26913634 GCA_025629785.1 Erythroxylum oxycarpum
TGAAAAGAAAAGAAAAAAAGTAAATATATTTATATTTACACCGATTCGGATTGGTCTAGTCTTAGGGTTTCCAACGCGACGATACGCTTTTCTAAAGTTTTTGTTCCCAAATGTCGGAAATTTTCCCTTAAGTTTGGTTGAATCGTTTTGTTTCTTTGTTTCTAAGCCTTTCGAATTCTTTGGCTCCTTAAGAATTTGTTTCACTTTGATCGTTCCGATTTCAATTCGTCACTTGTTTTCGTTTAGTTTTCCGTTCGCTTCATGGGTTTCGATTCGATTTGATCCGTTTGTTTGCTTCCGATTAGTTTTGATTTGAAATCCGTTCCATTTTTTCGCTTTTGCATTTGTTTCCGTAAGCAATTTGTTTTATGTCCATCCGTTTGTTTGCTTCCGATTCTTTTGCTTTCAGATTCGATTTGCTTTCGTGTTGTAAATACTATTCTTCGATTTCGCTTATGATTTCGATACTTTCGCTTTATGAGCTCCGATCTGATTTGCATTTCGCTATTGTTTTCGCTTTCGGTTCTTCGACTTGTGATTTCATTTTGTTAAGAAGGTTGGGTTCCGAAAACAGGATCCAACAATATAACTTATGCATGAGTTCTTTCCTAATTTTACAAAATCTAGGAACAAATAGCATACCACTTTTCCTAATAAGTAGCCATCATCTATCTAATATTGTTTGGTCATACCATCTTAAACTTTTTGTACCAACTGATAATAATTAGTATCAAGCTTACCATTTTGTCGAATTATGTCCATCAAGTTTGCTTCAATTAAAGATAGATTATAGTAACTTGTCAACACCTTTCTCCTACTAACAGCACCAGCTACTTAGTTGCACTTCCTTGATTTATGCTCTTAAGTGAAATCATACTCTACCAATAACTCTTATCATGTTACTTGCTTAGCCAATAACTTCTGCTACACCTTAAAGAAAGTATTCTCCATATTATGGATTTGGATTATAAATTTCAACCTTAACAAATAGATACATCACATTTGTAAGTAATGCACTACAACCACTATTTTTTTTCATGTGAGAAATACTATTTTCTACATCATTTAGTTTTACACTCTTAAAGGCTACAGGATGTACCTCTTATAACAATACACCTCCATTTGCTTTATCTAAGGCATTTGTATAAACGAACTTTGGAAGGCAATTTAAAGTCTAATAATAGTAAAATAGGCTCCTACACAATAGCTTATTTTTGCTTGTCAAAAGCATCCACATTATGATATATACAACTTTATTTCTTTTCCTTTTTCAAAAAATCTATGAGAGATGCTACCTTTCGAGAGTAGCTATGGATAAACTTCAAATAATAGTTTGTAAGACAAAGAAAGGATCAAATTCCTCACACTTTTATAGGGACTAGCCACTCTGCAATAGCCTATACTTTCTTCAAATGCATCCAAACTTCATTCTTTTCTATTAAGTACCCTAGAAATTTGATTTCTTAACTAGCAAACCCACACTTTTTCGTCTTAACATACAGTTAATTCTTCCTTAAGAATTCTAACACCTGTTGCAAATGAGTTATATGCTCTTCTATAGAGTTACTATAAACCACAATATTGTTAAGGTATAAAACTACAAACTCATCTAAAAGTTCATATAATGAATTATTCATAAGATTGCAAAATATGGTAGGTGCATTAATCTAAAAGATGTCCGTAAAAATTCATATGTACTATATCGAGTTGCATATGTGGTTTCTGGTTTGTTTCCTTTTGCAAGACGAACTTGCTAATATCCTAAGGGGAGATCTACCTTCATGAATGTAGAAGCTTTGCTCAACTTGTTTATATGATCCTATACCAATAAAGTGAGAGACTTATTCTTTATTGTCACCCTGTTCAATGCCCAATAATTGACACTCATCTTTAAGGTTCCATCTTCCTTCTTTTGGAACATAATTGGGCAATATATTAAACTTTTAAGAGTTACTTATATCTTATCTCTAATAATTCATTCAATTGTTTTTATATGGAGCACAATTAGGAGGAGTTACACTAAGTTCTAGTTCTATTTTATGATTAATTACTCTTTTTAGAGGTAATTCCTTATGTAACTCCATTAGCATCACATCTTGATATGATTCCAATTTTATCCAACACTTCCATCATAATGCCTTTCTTGACTTCAACTATAGAAGTAAGGTAGGTATGCTAACCACTTTTTAACCTACCATTATAACCAAAATGATCGATGATTTGTCAGTGCTCCTTTTTTCATTAATACCATGACATCTCACAAAGTAATGTTTTTACTTATTTGTGAATAAGATTCCACCAAAATATGGATACATTGCACTATTCTTATCAAAGAAAGTTAATACCTAGGATTATGTTAAAGTCTTCAACAATATGACCATCATGTTTATCTTTCCATTATAATCGTCCATCCTAATAAGCACATTATAAGTGTATATTTAACTTGTAAATTAAGGACTCTTTTTAATTTCCTTGAAAATCTAAAGTGTATAAATTTCTTCTTTAAGATCTTTATGAAAAAAAGCAATTTTAACATATATGCCAATTCAAATATTTTTATAAGGTAACTTTCATTTATAATTATTATGGCAATTAAAATATTTTTTGGGTAAAACAGTTTAATTTATATCAATTGTAACGGTGATTAAATTAAATTAACAATCATGTAATTATCTTTTATAAAAATATTGTTGTAAGATTTTAAATGTGTGATTTTAGGAATTATAATTATGAATTGCATTACAATTTTATATATATATATAAGCTAGAAAGTTATATTATAATTAAACAGAATAAAATTCAACCAATTAAAACGAATGAACAAAAAAGAAATTTACCGCAGTGTTAAATGAACTTCAGTGCTGGGCCATGACATAAACGGTTTCCCTATTCCAATATATGAATCGGATAATCCACAAGCCCAAACAGCACCAAATCTAATCTCTTAACCAAACAAACCCCCACGACCACAGCCAAACCCTAGTGGGATGTATGTATGTATATAATGAATCGACAAGTTAACACGCATAGAACTGTGAAGAGGAAGACGGAGAAGAGAAGATGCAGATATTCGTCAAAACCCTAACAGGGAAAACCATAACCCTAGAGGTTGAGTCGAGCGATACCATTGACAATGTCAAAGCCAAGATCCAGGACAAGGAAGGTACTTACTATTGCCTGTTTTATGCTTTCTCTTTCTATTTGTGTTTTTTCTAAAAGAAAAAACTAATGGGTTTTGTCATTTGTGTGTCTTTAGGTATTCCTCCTGACCAGCAAAGACTGATCTTCGCTGGGAAGCAGCTGGAGGATGGGCGCACTCTTGCTGATTATAACATCCAGAAAGGTTTATTTCTTTTTCTTGCGATTTGGGATTTCATTTTATTAGCATGTATAAGCCAAAGTTGGTTACTTGACCGGGTTCCTTACAGTGGCTTCAGAAATGAAGTTAATTTGATGGTTCTAAAATTGTCTTGAACAATGTATCTTTCCGGACAATTTGGTTGTCTTCCAAATAGGACATGAATGTAGCGTATGAATTGGATTTTCTGTTTCTTTTCTCGAATACATTATTTACTTTATTTGTTATATGAGCAGAGTCGACCCTGCATTTGGTTTTGAGGCTCCGTGGTGGAATTATTGAGCCTTCATTGATGGCTTTGGCCAGGAAATATAACCAGGACAAGATGATCTGTCGCAAGTAAGTAGATTGCTTTCACTTTTAACCGTGTGTAGATAAGAATGTCTTGTCGACCGTTGAATTATTTTATTTAAGAATTGTGTAAAAGAGGTCTATTAGTATCATCTTTATTTTTCAAGTGATTTGTGTTCAAATTATGTGATCACGCATCTGAACCCAAGTTTATTCAGATTAAAGCCTGTGTTGAGTTGATCTATGTGCTCCATGTCTAGATTCATTTAACTGAAAAATGATGGAAATTTTAGAACATGCAATTTAGCATGTATATTAAAGAATGTTTTAATTCCATCGCAAGCTTCTTTCTCATGACATGTAGAAAAGACACCTCTTTTGTCTCTTAACATTTCATATTGATTTTTCTCCACCCGACTGGTTTGGGGATTGCTGGGATACGAATCAAGTATATGTTCATTTTAGTTACAAGGTTACATTTTTAACAGGCCTGGTGCTTCTTTCGCATGGAAAATGTTAATATCAGCGTATGATATCTAATGCGTGGACAATTATTTGTTGCAGATGTTATGCACGCTTGCACCCTCGAGCTGTGAACTGCCGGAAGAAGAAGTGTGGACACAGCAATCAGGTAAATCATCTTAGGATTATATGTTTTGACCAACTTTTGTTTAACATACTATAGCTATCCCTGCTTGCGAAATTTATGGACGCCATCTTTTTGGTTGCAGCTGAGGCCAAAGAAGAAGATCAAGTAGGGTTTTTATCTGACTGATGGATCTTGGTATTTTGTACTAGTTGATTCGAAGTTGTATTGGCATTGAACATTTTGCTATAGTAGGCTTCTGCCAGGCTTTTTGGAATATCATGTTTGTGTTGTCTCAAGGTTTAACACTACCTTTATCATTTTTATTGCTGTTCTTATCATTTACACACTCTTGTATCTGCCTTAATTCTAATGCTTCACTGGTACGACTTATTTACTCGTATTTACTGGCAATGGAGCCTTGTCTACTAGTAAAGCGTTGAAGGTAATGGAGTACGCGTATGTGCGAGCCCAGTATCTTCTCTTTCGGCCAGAGGTTGAGTTATTGCCGAATTACACAAATTTTACTTGTTTAATATCTGAATTGTATGAATTCTAAATTGAATCGATGATTTGTTAATAATTAAGAAAATTAGAATATTTAAAGGTGGGATTGGGGCCAAAATGTATGCCAAATTTGGAAAAAAGAGCAGTGCAGTATTGCTAGAGGTCTTAAGCTTTTCTTGAATTTAAGCCGCCGTGTTTGCTCTGAACGGTGTAATGCAACATGCAGTGCATTATCGTGCTGTACTTCATGAGTATCCTCTAGAACGGCCAAACTAGCCACTTGTTCTGAACGCATTGAACGAGTTCACAGCGGCGCGGGGACAGCGTGTCCACAAAATAAAAACGTATCTTCTTTGTCCAGACCTTTCCTCTTAGCTCAATAGAACAGCCATCTACTCCGGTTCACTTCTTGCGCCATTCATAGTTGATTCGAACCATTTTAACCACAGCATGAATGGGTCATCTGTTGTATTAAATAGAAAAACAGATTGTTAGGTCCCTAGTCTTTAATGTTAAAGAGGTAAACATATTACCAGAATTTCTGGGCTAGATTTGTTGGTGGTGCAATCTATGCCTGACCTTGTCTGAAAAACGTTCTGTATCATTTTGCCAGGAGACTTGCGTGCTGCATACTCTAATTGAAGCAATTCATCTGAATTCAGACACCAACCAAGAGCCCCCAAATTTTCCTCCGCTTGTCTAATTGTCTTAACTCCAGGTATTGGTACTGTGCCTTGGCAGATACACCAGTTTATAGCAACCTGCAAATACAGTCTATTGCATAAGGTGAATGATGCTTCTTTTGGAAGATTAACGTCGCAATTGATCAGGATATAAGGTCTAGAGATAGAGCATCGATCTGGAGCGCCGAATTTTCACTGAAATTGTGAAATTTTAGACCAAGAAACGTATTTATCTCCTGTTTCCCATCAAATTTTGCTTACCTATGCTTCCCAATATAGTATTTAATGCAAGCTCACGTTCCGTGGTTTTCCTTACAATATGATATAAGCTTTCATCAACTAATGATGGTAACAAGAAGGCGCAGGCCTAGTTGTTGTACAGAATCATTTCGCATTAACATGTTAATGCGAACAGAAAGCTGGCTAAAGTACCTGCGGCACAGTTTTACGCCTCTTTTCTGCAATTTCTCCAAGTGCGAGCAACAGTGGCTTTAATCCCGGAAGAATTTGCCTGAAAAGCAGGGCCCTGCGGAGCCAGACAGTAACTTTTTGTTTAAGCCAATACACATAATGAGATGGTAAGTCCAGACCTTACTTATCAGACTTAAAGCACTGCAAACAGAAAATCTTTACTATACCGAGGTCCAACCGGAAGTTTAGATGATGTATATTTCCCAGTAAGCATTCCAAGTCCTAAAGGACTATAGGCAATTAGGCGGATTCCTAGCGAGTTACACATGTTTCGTATGGCCATCTGATCTTCTTCCATGCTTAGCAGAGAGAACTGGACCTGAAATTTATATTATCTTGAGGATCAGAAAAACAGTGGAAGAAACCAAACTACATGGAAAAAAAAAAGCAGCTCAAAACGAGAAGCATTAATATGATTCCCATTTCCAAAAATTAATTACACGGATGCATTGCTCGTGAGAGATTTCCAGTCAACTTCAGGGAACTAAACATGCATAAATAATCTCACGTAGCTATACATGTTCTAACCCTGTAACTTATCCTGCAAATTTCAGTAAAATCTTAGATTATTGAACTAAAAGGTGACATTTTCTTTAGAGTGATAACTACTCTGCCCAACCAAATTTGACATTCACCCATTGCGTCTGAGCACTTACCTGAGCTGAACACAGAGGTACTCCTCGATCTCTGAGGTAATCATAAATCTTTTCCAGCTGCTTTGGACCATAATTGCTCACTCCAACAGCCCGAACCAAACCCTAAATACAATTAGAAACTGAAGTCTTCTTTCAAAGAATAAAGAAACAAAATAAGAAATGAAAGGACAAACATTCATTCACGATTTCCTATTCCCATAGTTTCAAAAGCTATAAGAAAACATTTCAAAGACAAGGGCAGAAAATAAATCGCTTTGTACGAGTTGCTGAAATTCTCCTCGGAAATATAGTTGTTGTAACCTGCTCGTACATTGCCACTAAACCATCCCAGAGAGCCAATTCTTGAGGAGGGGCATAGTTTGCAGTTGACCAGTGCAATTGGCCGATGCCTATTTGCTCAATTTGCAGCCTGTCCAATGATGCCCTGTAAAACAACTCTGCGTCAGATTTCTATGGGAACATTTATGTTGTATCCAATGTATAACTGACTAGTATGTTTATCAAGTTTGGGGGAGACAGCAGAAAAGTTAGGGGGAAGTTTACTTGCAAGCTTTTACAAATTGCCCTGGAGTTAGACGCCATGGATATGCAGCAAACTTTGTTGCAATAACAATTTCATCCCTTGTTCGTTTTCCTGAGAATACAGGCAGGCATGACCACACAACTTCTTTGGAAATCAGAACAAAGATTCTTTCTTGATATATAAATGCATAAAGCAAAACTCACGTCTTGGTCAAACATAAAAAATGGTGTCACAATCATATGTTGTAGGCTCATAGCAGCATGTGGATGTTTTTTCAGAAAGAAAATGAGAACTTCGTTCCATTTGCGTCTTTCAATCTGTTTCAACAATCTTCAGTCCTTAATCCTTATCTACCATATCAAGTCTAACTAGTCAACCCGACAAGTTAAATTCTTAGGTGAAGTTGCAGGTCATAGTTGCATCCTAAAGATTAACCGACTCAATTTTAACGTGGTTTGTTTTGATATCAAATATAAGTTTGTCACTATCTTATGCATCAGCTACATGGAAAGAATGAATCCTGAGAAGATACAAACCTGGAAATTCTTGTATGAACTTCCCCAGAAGCTTTTCGCTCTGGCCATTTAACCTGCCAGTGCCATATGAATCAGCCGTATCAAAGAGATTGATACCATTTTCCACAGCAAGGTTAAAGGTTTGTTGCAGATCAGTATCCATTGATTCCCGGTATCCCCAGAGAAGCTGGTTGCCCCATGCCCATGTGCCGAATCCCATTGGAGATACACTCATTGGTCCCACCTTCACCTGCTCATCACCACTTTTTGTAGTTCAAACCAAGAGAAGAAAATGAAGGCATGTAATTAGGTACACAAGGATCAAGCTTACTTTTTCCCAGGGCCAGAAACGTGGGAACTTGAAAGGCTTTAACGGTGATAAAGAAGGTGAGAATTGATTTCCAGAACCAAAGCTTGTAAAAAGAGCAGTGGTTGGTGTTGAAATTGAATATTCCATGCTTCTTTTCCACCCCTTTGAGTTTCTGCTACAGGTTGCTGGAGGCTTGATAGGAGCAGAGAGTGAACAGGTTGTTCCTGACGCAGTTTGTGTGGCCAAGACTAGTCCTTGTGGATGGACTTTCAAAAAAGGTATCGATTGACAGCTGTGGGATTTGAACCCACGCCCTTTCGGACCAGAGCCTAAATCTGGCGCCTTAGACCACTCGGCCAAACTGTCGAACGATGCTTAATCGTTACTCGGCTAAAATCTCGAACAGTTAAGTACGATCAGCATTCATGTTTTTGTTTTGTTTTAGAATGATATTATTTTCAAGGACTTCAAATTTTATTTTCTTTTTATGAAGAACTTGATAAAAATGTTTTTCCTTGGCAGCCTAACATTATCCAATTCTTTGAATACATTACACTTGTCCGGTGTCAAAGTTTAATTGTTTAGCATAAGGTCAAACTTGAAAATGAATTAAAAATTTATTTTTAGATTTATTTTACTGTTGTATAGATATTTGTCTATGTATTTATTCCATATAAATGGCCCAAACCGGAAGAAAGAGAGAGAGCAAAGAATAAAATCATTTAAAGGACAAAACTTGGTAAATGATAATCAATAATTAGGGTAAAAGACCACTTTTTAATAATTTCTTAGAATATCTAAAACTTTTTTGTTCTTAAAATTGGGTCCCGTTTAATAGATAGTGTTTCAGCCATTTTTAGTGTTTTAGAGGGTATTAGTTATTTTACCATATCAAACAGGTAATTATTTTGTTTAGTTATTAGCCAGTGAGTTTTCAACTCAACCAATTAATTTTTTAAAAAATTCCTATAGGAGCTTATTAGTGATCAACTCATAAAATTTTGTTTGATTGACAGTTCTTTTAATAGTGGTGGCGACCTTTTAAAAGAAGAAAGAGTGTGATAATTGCTATAATAATAAAAAAATGTAATTAATTAAAATATAATATAATATCATTAATTAATTAAAATATAATTAATTAATTATTAAAATATAATAAATTATAATTAAGAGTGTCACAGGGTGACAATTCTTGTGACACTCTTGTCAACACTTGCTATAATAATAATTATAATTAAATAAAATATAATTAATTAGTTAAAATATAAATAAATACATAATAAAATAAAATTAATTAAAATATATAGTTTTTTTCCAAGATCACGAGTACATATTTTTTAAAGTTCTCCAACCTTCCACACTAGTAGTATACATCTAACCTCTACAAGCTCTCAACAAAAAAAGAAGTTTGCTCAATATGAGCTATACTAATCTCTCTAAAAATATTTTCATTTTCTAAAGAATAAAAGAATTTTAAAATGATATCACTTTCAAAAGAATTTATGCTACAACTGTATTTTGAAAGTCTGATCTTTGTTTACAAAACCAGTTGCTTTTCCTTAAGTAGACTTTTCTTTCAACTAACCTTTACTTCACTTATATCTTTAGTTAATTAGATGGATTTAATTTTGAATAACTTTGATGTCATCTTTTTCAAAAAACTTCCAGTAATCACATAGCTAATATATGACCTTTATAATAAGTAGGATCCTTTTGGATAATCATTGTTTAATAAGTTAAGTTCATAAAGAAAGTTCCTGCAAGAAGGAAAACAATTATTTCATTATTTTATTTTCTTTTAAGAATTATACCGTTGTTTATATGTAAGGAAATAAATCCAATTTGAATTTTAAAATATTATAAGATTATTATCAAAATCGTTAAATATGAACCTTGAGCTAACATAAACTGTGTTCAATAAGGTGGCATTTTACTCTCTAAGTGTCTATAACATCCTACTATATTCTACATATATTTACCAATATGTGGAAAAATACAGAATCACGTTTTAACCCATATTAGTGGTGTTTTGATATATAAAGAAGCCGAGCGAAGCTTTAATTAACACAGGATCTAAACACAATCTTATGTTTGGGCTGAGTTAGGAAATAATTTCAGGGTTTTACATCTTAAGAGAGAGACATAAAAAAGGAAAAAAAATAGAGGTTAGTTCTCTTAAAGAGCTTTTTAGAAGATTAGTTTTAGAGAAAAAAAATCATATAAACGCAAATTAAAGCATTTTAGATTGATTTCTTTTGGATAGGAAAACAAGAAGATTCATTAAGATACACCAAGAACATTAAATATTCAAGCCATGATAATGTAAGTCTTTCTGGTGTTCTTTATTGTCCTTTATGGGATTTCTTTATGTTATTATACATTAATTGAGATATAGATCCATATAGGATAGAGTTTAGGACATGATGTTTTGATTTGATTCTTAATTCAATGAAAGGGTTTTTTTTTTAAGAATTGTTTATGATTATATTATGAAAAAATGTGATGGTATTTTTTTTAAGAAATTAAAATATTGAATCGATGAAGAGACAAAGAGTGTATAATGGAGATTAAACTTTGTAAGTGCGGAGATAAAGAAGATAGCTAACTTCTTGGCTCCTAATGCTACTTTTCTTAGCTTAGTGTAATGGTTGTTCATGCTTATAGAAGGTTTAAAGTCCATGGACGACCAAATCATATATTAATCCACTGAGAGGTAGGTCTATGAATTTGAGCTTCAATAATAATTGCTTTTTCCAGATTAGCAATGCATTAGAGTTGGCAACCTTGGAGGATCGAGAGATCATTTGTATAGATAAACCATAATATGAATACTAAAAGTTAGATAGAACCTTAGAGATAGAGGTATATACATCTTTTGTGTTAAGATCAAACCTATAATGGGAATTCATAAAGCGAGGTAATGCATTATTAGGAGTTTTGATTACGTAGAGATTTTAGCCAACCAACTTAAGAATAAGATTATTTATCAAGAGAGATTATAGTAT
>JAOTAZ010000003.1:26966350-26976974 GCA_025629785.1 Erythroxylum oxycarpum
CGTCATCAACGTTCGTCGTCTGATCATGGCTACCAGTGATTCTCCAGCAGTGATGGAGTCGGCCGGAGTCATGAGTGGCTAAACCCATAGTCTCCCGAAAATGTAGTAAAGGGTTGGAGTTCCGAAGCTCAACAGGGGGTAATCACTTGTTGTTTAGAATTTCAGACTTATACTTGTAAGGATTCGAGTTGAATATTTGCAATGTATTTCTGGATGAGTTCTGCTATAGTTTAGTAGAATGTTAGACAACGATTTATATTATGGATTGGTTATTGTTGAATGCTATGCTTAAATATATGAGGTTTCATGTATATCAGTCGGTTTTTATACTGGTTAACCTAATCTGCCTAGTTGTGTTAGATTAAGTTATTCATGTTTTTAATTCGGTTGATTTGTTGCATTAATCATTCATAGTATACACTAAGGATTTTAACAAGATTTAATTAGTCGAGTTGATCAATTAAATTTTGGACTTAACGAGTTGTTAAGGTTTAATTTTCGAAACTTAGTGGATTTCACCCCGAATATTAATTTGATCGATGATGACCCGAGCCACATTTTCAGGAGAGTTTTAATTAATTGTTTTCAACCTTAGTCATTTTCAATTGTTGATTTCCTAAAATCCCAAAAACATTTACTTTTGCTTACTTTAGTTTAATTTTAGATTAATCAATCAAACCCCTTCCTTTAATTGTTTTCATCGCATGCATAATTCAAACATTAGGTTACTCTAGGATCAATTGGTGCACTGGTTTCCTTGAGAGTCGACCCGAGGTTGCATTCTGTGTTGCAATCCTTGGTACAAATTTTATTTGACCGGTTTCTAAGGCTCAATTTTAATATTGAAGGATAAGCCGCGATCATTGCTTGAGGACACTTGTTAGCAAAGTGATCTGGGTTTCCATAGATAAAACATCGAGCTTTGTTTCGATGTGGGGATTTCTTGAAGAACCTCATAAATTTGCGCTTTCTGCTTATGTTCTTCTTCTTGAAGATTTTGTTCCATGACATCTTTCCTCCTCTGAAACTTTTTCCTTTGGCAGAATTGAGAAGAACGAGCTTTCTTCTTGCTATGACACTCATAAGTCTTTTTATCTTTACACTTTATCTGGAGATAAGGCTTCTTGCAAGCTTGTTTGAGAACTGGACCTCCTTTAAGGATATTCTTGAACAAAGTATGCTGATCACATAGCTTGTCAAGAGAAGCTAAAGCAAACTGATAGATTTCTCTAAGAGAGATTGTTGACATATCTCGTTGCAGAGAAACTATGGTCCATTATAGTTCTGGCTGTATTTCATCTGGAAGGGATGATATAAAATTATAACGTAAGTTAACATCATTCCATCCATTCAAGAGATAATACCTTTCCTTCATATGTTTGTAATGCTTTTGAAGATCATGCTTATCAAGAGAACAACATTTCATAGCGAAATACTCCTTATGGATTCTTTTGTCAATCAACTGGAAATCACCAATAAATTCCTTATAAATCACACCAAGTAATGCTCCAGCTGTTGATACTTGAATGTACTGAAGACATTGATAGTCTGAAATACTTTACCACCATTCTCGCAAAGTACCAGTGAATCTGGATGTGAACTCAGATAAAATATTTGGAAAATGATAATTTGGTCTAGTTATTTGTAAATCAATCTATACACCAAACTCATGAAGTCTATCCCTCCATTTCTTTGGGGGCAGATCATCGAATGTGAACCAAGGTCCTAAAGTAGGCTTGGTATTCGTCGACCGTGCAGCTGTCGCAGCTGGTGTTTCTTGAGGTGCAGGTTCTGGTCTGAAGGGTTTAGTCCCAATAGTTTCTGTTTCACTGATTTCTATTTCTTTAGTATATTGAAGCATAGTCATCAGAACATTAGATAATTTTGAAAGGTCAGCAAAGTTGGCTGAGGAATCAGTTGATGGTGAAGAGACTGGTTCATATGATGACTCTAATGTGTGATAAGGTGAACACTCAGTTGGTGTTACAGAGACTTCAGATGTATTGCTTTCCGCATCATCTTTATCTAATTGAGAACTGGAATTTTTGGCAAGAGATTTAGAGGCTAGAGTAGCTATGTACTTTGTCTGTTTCACTTTATCCTTCCCATGTGATGAGGTGGAAGGTTGAACTGGTGGTGGAGACTCTAGTGGTGTATATATATGTACTAGTTTACTCCATTATTGTGTTGGTTCAAAAGGTGTATATGTAGATGAAGCTTCCGAAACCTTTGAAGACTCAGAAACTCGAGGCTTAGGCATACGATCAGATGTAAACTTTGTTTGTTTATCGTCGAGGTTTTTCTTAAGTTGTTTGAGAATGTATGTACTGTCTAATCAAAGGATAATTGAATTTGAATACCTTTGAATAGTCACCTTCGTTTGGATACTTCTGATACATCGGAGAAGGATATGATGGCTGTGTGTTTGGAATATCTGAAGAGGATAAGCCATATATCTGTTTATATTGAGTTGCATGTATATCAACTTCCATTTGTTGTACAATCCTTTGTATCTCACCAACTTTGAAGTTGAAATCTGCCCCCATATAGTAGGTAGAGATGTATTGTCGAAGTTCAACATCAAGATGTTGAATCTAGGTTTTGTAAGATCGATACATCGGTTGTATCTGTTCCGAAACAGAATCAACTTTCTTGTGAGTAGCAGTGGTTTATTGACTAATTTCATCCAGTTTGGAATCAATCATTCTCAGAACTTTTTTCCGTGCTACAACATTATGTGTCTATTAGTTAAGGACTTCATCAGATGGATTTGATGCAAGTATTCTTTGTGAAGTAATTCTTGACGCTCTGATGTAAGGGTTATAGACAACCCGTTGTGTTTTATCAGTACTCCTGGATAATTGAGGAAAGTCATCCTTGTATGGCCTTGCCATCATACAAGGTATAGAAGTAGGAGTCACTCTAGGAATTTTTAGCATAGATCTGCAAGATCCATCAGTAGATCTGCATGTATTAGATGACTTGAGCATCTCTCTCAGAGACCTTGGTTTCGATCTTTCTATCATGAGTAGACCATTAATATCGTCTTGATCTAGACCACTGCCAAGAGGGTGATAGTCACAAGAAGGTAAGCACCAAGATTTGGGCTTTCACTTCTTCTTCCTTCTCCGTCGATATCTTGGATCGTCATCATCACTATCTGAGTTAGGGTTAAGACAGATCTCATAGTCTTGTTCGCACATGGATGGGTCGACATCCCATACAAAGTGTCCTCGATGATGACTAACACAGATAGGATCTCGGTTAGATTTAAAATAATGAATAGGGGGACCGTCTTTACCTTTCGTATGAGAATATACAGGCTGGATCTTAAGGCTTGAAGCCCTAGTTGATATATCTGCTTGTTCCGTGGGCTGGATCATCAAGATTGCTCCTGATGTTGAAGAACCAGAAGTGTCGTCGTTGGGTCGTGCATAAGTGGATTTAACTAAGCCATCTCTCAGTGTCTTCAAAATCGAAGGAGTTGTTGTACGAAAAGAGTGTCGATGAGGCACGTGGAATACCTTCTGGTAGTTAGTAATCCATTATGTTGGCATCAACTTTTCAAGCTCTTATGAAGGCAACTGCTTCGGGATTTGGATGATAGTAGTTTGATCATTAGATCGATCAGCAACCATATAGAGTGCATCCGAAGTAGAATTTGGAAAGTTTATGTCTAAAACATGATTCTGCAGATGATAGATCATCAAGTGGTGAAGAGTAGCCATGATGGCTGTAGGATCTTGATCTACTGCAGTGATCTAGATCTAGACTTGTAGACGTTCAAACAAAGTAGGATCATCCAACATGATGTTGAAATCAGGTGCTATGATCAAGATGACACTTCCATTATTGAGCGAAGCTAACAAGGTACCAATAAGAGCATTTTGGTACGTTGTGTAGGTAGTGTCAAGAAGGGATATCCTAGCTGTTGCAGGAATACCTTTTCTTCCATGTAAGGTAAGAACAAGTCATATAGCTCCAACATGTAGATGTTTATGGTTTTGCTCTATCCATATGGTGATCAGCTCCTTAAGGATTTTAAGCTTTACGTACTGTTATGCTGTTGTAGATCTGAGATCGCATTGTTCCAGTTTGAAACTTTGGATGATTTCTTTTACACGAGGTCTAGTAATAGATAACTCACTATGAATACTTCTCGTCCAGGAACAGTCACGAGAATATATGATGTATAAATTTAACAATGGTAAAGAAGACTCACAAACACGATTTTCTACAGGTACATGAGTACTTTCGACTAGATTTTTAATTTTGTTTGATAAAACACATTTCACATTAGAAGGCAAATTAGACAAAGACAGTCGTGACGATAAATTAACTAGATCTGAAGAAGTTTCCATAATTCTTATGAGACTCTCTTCTTACTCCCTTTTTAACCTGAATCAATGTTACTTGCCTCTCAAAGATGCAAAGGTTGGCTATGTTTCTAGGTAAACCACAAGCAGAAGTGGAAAACCCTCTGCAGTAACAAGGCTAGCAGGATTTCAAGGTGATAAACACGAAGAGGTACGCAGGCTATTCCAAAAATAGACTTGACTAGAACAAAAGATCACTTAGGGTTACGGGATTCTTCCCTGCTTTTTGTTCTGGCTTTGATACCACTCAGAGACCCTAAAGGGCACACAGGGAAACTATGACAACACTCTGGTTAACCCAATGGTTAACACCACTCTAAACAACCACATCTGATTGATATCATCGACTAACCAAAGTCGGATTGGAAGTATGTATCACTATAGTAGCTAGTTCCAGTTATTGGAGCTAATAACCCTCAACGTCTGTCCTTCGGCTGCACGGGCACAAATGCTCATGCCTCTTAGGAACCTTACTTTCACTCACTTACTCGTCATTCCCCGTTAATTCTTCTGACTCAAGGCTATGTTTAGAAGCAACAGTTCCCAAACTGTCATAGATTTTCTGATACACAAGATCCCCAATTGAGGCGATTGTAGAGCATACTCATCCTACATCTTAGGCACTGAGGAAACATGATTTCAGGGTTTAAAGATTTCAGAGAAGAGAAAAAGTTAAAAGAAAACTAACTTCTTCAATTTTTGAATAGGATTTATTGTTCAAAACATTTTCCCTCTTTTTTTTACAAACTAAGAAGAACCCTACTTTTATAAGCGAAGCGAAGGGTAGGAAAGTAAATTTACCTAGAGACATAATCATTAGACTTTAACAAAAGTAACCTAATAATTCACTTAACCTTATAAAAAAGGAATCTACTTTAGCCAAAGTCTAAAGTTCTACAGTAGCTAGGTACAAAAGTCCTAAAGTACACAGTGCTACTTTACAAAAGGTAAACAGGAAGATGATAAGATGGAATCTTCAATAGTGTCTTGAAGGAGATGTGTGGACCATCTTTCATCATGTTAGTAGTTGTCTCAAAAGGCACGATTACTTTACGGGGGTAAAGTAATGTCTCACATAATGACTAATCCAAGGTGACTTATTCGTGGCGAATGGGTGACTACCATGACTGTTGATTAGATAGAGAATCTGGATCACTTAAAGAGTCAGTATCAGCTTGATAAAATCTCTTTCTTTTGCTGGGATTGAACTTAGCCATATGTCTTGTATGCAGAAATTGATTTAACTTAGCTTCGTCAATGCTATCATCATAAGGATTCTGAGCATCTTGGAAAACTGAGTTGTTCAGTTGAGATGGTTCTGCAGTCTTTGAGATGGTCATTTCTTTGTCTTCTGGATCTATATCGTATCAGGACTATTGGAACCAGGAATGTATACTTTTGGTGCTTCTGGCTCACCGGGCATAAATTCTCCAGGATGTGATCCAATAAATGTCGTCAATACTAGTGAATCTGGAAAGTGATTAATTTCTTTAAGAAAATTTCTCAAAGAATTTAATACATTCTCTTTATGATGTGGCCAATATAGAGATGTATGCCAATGTTGGACACATTGTTCAGTATAAAGCAAACCAGTCTTGGTTTCTCTATATGGACAATGAACAACGAACAATGAAAAAGCATTGGGTAGTTTGTCATCTGGTAAAAGAAGTCTAGAGATGATGTTGTTCTATAATAACAGAGCACTGATGCTTCCATTGAGCTAATGGTTGAAACCATTCCAGTAATGTCCATAATAGTGAACTGCCATTGTTAAGATCACAGAGATGTTGATACAGCTAAATAAGTAACTCTATAAAAGCACAACCATAAAGAGTGGAGAGTGCCCAAAGATACCATAATGTATTTTTTGATAAAGGATCTTAAAGAAGATGCACATTAAGTTAGGGCGCTTTGATATTGAACATAATAGGATTTCCAAAGGAAGTACGTTCATGCAAGAATAGATGCAAGCAATAGAATAAACTACTATGAGCAAGTGAGGTAATTTCAGAAAGACTAGTAGAACTACTAGAAATAGGAGGAAAAGATTTCTTTGTGAAAGCAACAAGAGGTTGGTTAGCCATGCTAGAAAATTGAGCAAAAGAAGTGTTGAAAATCTTTTTGTGATTTTTCTGAAGAGAAGAGGGATACTTATAGTGTAAAAAAAGTATTTGGTGGCCATGGTGGATGCTGTCGGAGTAATGTAGATGGAGCTGTTGTATCTTTAATAGTATGACCAACATCTATTCGAGGGAGATAGTTTTTGATTAGAAAGTTTCAAAGGTGAAATATTCTGACATATTTGCTTAAGATGCTTGACAGTTGTAGTCTGTTCCGTTCCCCATATTGGTGGATTCTTGTGGAAGAGCTTAGATAATGTGTAGGCTGCGACATGTCGTATGAAATCTTTGATGTAATTAACAATCCTGAGAAATTGTTGAATCTATTTCACAGTGAGATTTTTATCTAAAAATTGCAATAACTCCTTTGCAATATGTGGGCCTGGCTGATAGAATCCATCCTTGAATTGCATTATAAGAAATTCTATTTCGGTTGTACCAATAGTGTTTTTCGAGGCCGAAAACATGATCCCATACTGTTGTTTAAGATCCAAAAATCTTTGCAGAAGGGCCTGATGTTCCTCATGGATCGTTGAAAACAGTAGAATATCATCGCTATAGATCAAAGCACTGTTGAGGATAGGCTCATAGATTTTTGTAATGGACTTTTGAAACAATGATGGTGCGACTTTAAGTCCAAAAGGCATCACAGTCCATTGGTACTGAGCATTAGGAATGCAGAATGCAGTCTTGTAACGTTCTTCAAGGTGAATACTCAGTTGCCAAACACCTGCTTTTAAGTCCAACTTGGAAAATGTAACAACTTCCTTGAGAAATAGTACCTGTGTACTGATTTTAGGCAAAAGAAACTTGTCATCTTGCAGGAAAGCATTCAGAGGCTTGTAGTCTATTACTAGATGTTTCTTTCCACATTTTTGCTCTGAACGTTTATTGACGTAGAACGCTTGACAAGCTCAATCCGACTTTGTGGTCTCAACCAATCTTTGCTGCAGTAATATGGCACACACATCTTGTGCGAGCTTTAAGTTATCAGGGTTCATCCCTGGATGTGTGACTTTCATAGGATTTATATCCTCCTTCTTCTTGAAGGGTATACTTATAAAGAAGTCAACATTTTTCCATAAAGGATATGGATGAGTAAATTGTGCATGGGAATTTGGACAGTTTTCTAACAATTTATCTTGAAAGGTAGACTTATGAAGAAGTCAACATTTTTCCATAGAGGATATGGATGAATAAACTGTGCATGGGTGTAGCGCCCCACTCCTGCAAGACTCGAATCCGACATCGATGGTGATATTCGAATCCATGTTCCGCGAGGGTGATGTGCTAAAACACTCAATCATTCAGAAATCGGTATAATTTTTTTTTAAAATCACAAAAATAATATGTGAAAATCAATACTTAAAGTGGGTCCACATTCATTCATAAACATTTTCAATTAACACAAAATTTCAATAGCCACTTGGGTACCTTTCACAATTACAAAACACTCAAATTATTTCCGAAATACAGATTTATACAAAAAGTTGCGGAAGATACAGTTCAATACAAAATAGAGAGAGGCAATGCAGACGTGAACTGATCCCGACATCTATGCTTCACTTTAATACTGCAAGTATACTCCTGTTGGCCTAACGAGGTATTCTTCTGATCCTGAAAATATTTGCAAATTTTGGATGAGTTTTGCGAACTCAATGAGTGACCATCATCGATGGCTCACCCAGTCACATAACACATAATTCACACATCTCACTTTATTTCACATTTCAGATTAAATACACTTAATCGTTCATATTATGCATATGCAATGCATATGAGACTCACTTTCCATTTGTTATTTTGTTGTGACTGAGTGCCTGAACTGTCCCATATAGGGCTTATTGATAACTATCCTACATAGGGCTCATTAAACGTTAAACCTGAGGCTCTGAATCATTTTTGAGCTCGAGACTCATTTTCACTCGTTGAGCTTTAAGCTCTAATCGTTTGCTACTCTGGTCACAATTGCCATTATATTTCATGCATTCATGCAATGGAATGCATCACTCACAATTACATATCCCATTCCATCACTTTCTCATATGATCGGACCTTAGTCCGGCATTCTACCCTGAAGTGGAGAATTCACACTTTCATTCATATACAAATACAAATACACATCCCTGACATATTTAACAATCACATTCACATACAATTAGCACTTCAATATCTCATTCATATATCACGATCATCGGACGTTCATTGTCCAGAATTCAATGATCAAAACACATTCATAATTATTCATGATCACTCAATTCATAACATAAAAAAAAAATAAAGTAAGACCATCTAGGTCTACTCACAGTACGCTCCAGGTTAGCATTTGCTTCCAATTTCAGGAACGCCTGAATGCGGACACTTGACCTTCACAACCCATTTATGCAAGACACCCATTTCACACTCATCAATAATTACACATGTATAAGCATTTATTTATGCATAATTGTATAAATGATGAACTATGTTCAATGCATGCTCAATGACAATCCCAGGTATATGTTCTAGAACACATCTTATGCTCATTCCCATTTCACAATTTATATTTGTTTCATACACGTCATTTGTACATGATCTTTCTAAATTCTACTTTCAATCTTTACCCTTTGCATGTGTCTAGCTTATTCATAAGTATACACCTAAAAAACACTTAATTACTTTGTATCATAACTTAATAACTTGTCATCTCTTTTTTAACCTCATATGATCTCATAATATCCAAATTCTTATCCAATAGGAATTCAATTGAAAATCTCACAATGCAAAATCACAAAAAATTGATTTTGGAATATTTAAACCCAAGCATTTTTCTAAACTCCATAAAATAGAATCCTTCCAAAAATCCAAAATTTCAAATGATTATACCTTGATTCTTCACCAAATGGAGAGATCTTTAGCTCAAATGGAAGCTTTTTTCTTCCTCTTATTTTTTCTCTTCTTGACCAACTTCAAAATCTCTCTAGAAGGCTAAGGAAATTAAAACCCTAGCTTGTTTTCTCTTCTTTCTCTCTCTTTCATTTTTTTCATATTTTCTCTCTCTTATCTCTTTTCTCATCCACACATTTTGCTTCTCTAGAATCTTTTTGTTTGGATAACTAGAGAAAAAGTTATGGCTAACAGACCGAAACACATTTAGTGAACGTTTTCCATATTACTACCAATTTTGTTTCTAAATCTTTCCTTTTCACAACTCATACCAAGATCACTCTTTCTACTCTACTTCTCATTTTCAGTAAAATTACATTTAACATCAACGATACCCGAAAGTTGTCAATGAATGTATGTACCACTTTTTTTATGTGCAAACATTCAATATTTATGCTCATTTATGCTAACATTATGCATGAGCAAGAAAAATGCATTTCTTTAATCTCTCTTTGAGCTCACATGTACTGAAATTTTAGGTCCTAACCCTTAGTAAGAGGACGGGATGTTACACATTATGTTTACTTATTAATACATCATAGGCATGCTATAATACTTCCAGGATATAAAATGGAGCTTTACAATATGGTATGAGTAAATCGTCAACAAAGGAAATTTGAGATATTCTTAGTTTAACACACCTGTGGTGAAACTTGAATTCAAGCTATTTTGACAATGTTCAGTAGGGTGATTCTGGATAGGATCTTTATACTAATTATAAAGAGGTAAGGTGACAGTGGATCACCTTTCCTAAGTCCCTATGGCCACCCTCTCTACACCACTTGTAGAGTTCGATCAAATCATTCATATAGATACCGTTAGAGGCTAAACGCATATACAACTATGGTGGAACACAATCTTGCTACATCAAAGGTCTTGGGTTTAGGCCAAAGCCAACTTCTTCATCCTTATCAAGACCACATTATGTTCAACGTCTTGAAGAGGATAACCAATCGCTTCATACTAAATTAGAACATAATGAAAAAAAGTTGGCCAACCTTGAAAAGTTGGTCAAAAATATATTTAACCCAAATTATGTAAATTGTGAAGATGAAAATGATTCTTAGTCATTCAACTGATATTAGTATTTTTATTATGTATCTAAGTATTTTTCAAATTGTAATTAACATATTGTACATGACCATATTTAATGATATTTTAATTTCTATATAAAATGTTTCTAATTTTTCATTTTTTAAATAT
>JAOTAZ010000003.1:27009150-27026139 GCA_025629785.1 Erythroxylum oxycarpum
ACACACACACACACACACACACATATATATATATGATACCAAAATGCAACAAACTTATTGACATAAATTAACAAAAAAATAAATTGTCTTCTCCCATTTGACATTCATTCAAGATGTACCGAATTGTGGGAATCGAAACCTGCTCTTTCTAGTTGTCTAAAAGAACGCAGAGCAAGAAGGTCAACGAAAAAAGAGGCCCCCTCAAAACATGTTATTCCGTCGCAGTGTTGACTTCGGAGCGGAGGTAGATCCTGATCTAGTCTGGAAAGCTAAAAACAGAAACAAATATACATAAGTCGTAGAAGGAAAGGAAACAAACAATAAAGTCTTTCAGAATTAGTGGTCTTTGTTCCATTTGATTGCTAGCTAAGAAGTCTTTCAGAATTAGTGGTGTTTGTTCCATTTGATTGCTAGCTAAGAAGTCTTTCAGAATTAGTGGTGTTTGTTCCATTTGATTGCTAGCTAGCTAGCTAACTGGCCCATCTAAAAGCTTTAACAATTTCATATCTAACCATTCTCCGCGGGCGGCAATGTAAAGCTCTGTAATTCCATCTATCATTTGCACGTAATTTCTTAATCACAGCTTATCTCATCAACTTTGATTTCCAACTTCTACGTCAAAATTCTAGTCACTTACTTTACAACAATTTTTTTTAATTTTTACTTAAATATCATGTTTCTGGCTTCGCTTTGAATGTGTACGCGCACATAATAAAATTGAGTATCCTAAAATTGACATATAAAACTTCTCGCTTTTTGAGATTATCATTTTACTCAGTTTTTTCATATTTTACAAAAATTATTTTCGTAATTTAAATATGTAGTTTTTTGATCATAAAGAAGTAATTTTTATTAATTATCTAATGACTCTCGTTATTTAAAAAATTGAGTAGCCTAATTTTGTCAAAGAAATAATAGATTTGAAGTATTTCCTCAAGACTTGTAGTTTCCAAATTTCAAGATTAAGCTGAACTAATACGCTCTCTCTAGTCAAATTAAAACTTTGATTTTAATTCAGGAATCTGGTAGAACTTAGCCCCCCTCTTAAAAGCCAGATCTAGCATATATATATGCCTACATCATGAACCATAATTAAAGACCTTGCTTTCCTTCCTTTTCTAAACAAGATCTTAAGCCAAGCTTATAGGATTATGGGGTTAATTTTCAGCTACATAAAATGGCGAACTTATTTTGCCACATGAAGAAACATTTACAACAAATTAATCTCAGGCAACAACTAAATAATTGTAATATGGTTCTAATGATTGGGATCAATTTATTATTCAGTTTTGATGTTATAATATCACTAAATATTTTAAGAGCTATGAGTACAGTTTCCAAATAGAATTGATAAATATTAGTAGAATAGAAGGCTAATTACTAGTTCATACAACACAAGCAATAAAGGGAAAGCTTAACATAAAAAAAAAAGGACGTGATAACCTAAGCCAAAGGGAAGCCCACAATCTTGGCAACAAAATCTGCCATAATCTCCGCTGCTAACACTTTTTCCTTTTGTATTAGTCTCCCCTCAGATCTTGGCATACACGAATTTTATCGTGCGGTCGATTCAAATGATTCACAGATACGCAAGGCGTAAAATTAGGAAGCCATGATGGAACCGTTCCATCTGCTTTTACATAGGTGTTAGTCAGATTCCTTACCAGACACTGGAGCCCACTTAACTGCTGACGTGGACAAGGCATTGTCCACTTGTCTTTTACCCTTCGTTCCCGTATAATGACAATTGTATGCGTAGAAGTTGCCATTTCATATTTGGTTAAAACTACTTGTTATCCTAGTCAATTAAAATAGAGAGTAACTTCCCAAGGGAACTCGCAGTTGAACAGTGCGTCGTCTCTTGCAACAATCAAAGATAAACATCAACATATGTTGGAATTGGCATGCGCAGACCATGTTCATATTTACTTGGTTTAAGTCGGTTTTTGGCAAAAGAAAGAGATAAAAAACGTGTGAATTATGGTGTCGTAATTATCTTGTAACCTTCGAAGCCAGCAGAAAAAGTCAAACTTGAGAATGCCAGAACAGTGTGGAAATAATAAGAATGAAATGTAGCATAGCGTGTCTCTCCAGCTGTAAAAGTCAACAGTAGTTTTTAAAGACCATTTCGGCCGTAAGAAAACTTTAAATAAACCCTACCTAAGATATTATTGTTGTATTTATTTGCGCTCAGTTGTGTTTCCTTCTGATCTGGTAGAACAACCTTTTGTTTGAGTACAAACTAAGGAAAGCAAAATATAAGGAAGAAGCTATACCACCAAGAAGGGCTATATATACGCCAATCCCCTTCCTTCAACAACCTCTCCTTCAATCTCTGTCTCTCTCTTTCAAACTTGTATTGCATATGTTCGAGCATCATATATCATGAGCAATATACCGACGTCTCTTACAGATTCTTCTCTTACCCTCTTCAATCTTGCCATTTCTTCTTCTGATCCTTGGCCTTTCTCTATTGTCCTCTTATAACCTTAAATCCCAAGAAGGGGTTTTTGTTTAACAGCTTAGATTGTCACATACAGAGAGTTTAATTCTTTTGTTTTCTCATCTATACTATACTTGAGAGGGCTTGTGAGTTTTTGGTGAGAAAAAATGGGAAGCGGTGACAAGCATCACCTGAATTTCCATATTCACTTGCCAAATCTTCATCTCCATCAGCATCATCAACACCACCACCATGATCATGGGAAGAATGAATTGAAGGATATACCAAAAGGGTGTTTAGCAATCCTGGTGGGCCAAGGTGAGGAGCAACAGAGGTTTGTGATCCCTGTGATTTACATAAATCACCCACTCTTCTTGCGATTACTCAAGGAAGCTGAGGAAGAGTATGGATTTGATCAGAAAGGTCCTATCATCATCCCTTGCCATGTGGAAGAGTTTAGAAATATTCAAGGTATGATCGACAAGGAGACGGCCAATGATCATCACCACCACCACCACCACCACCATCACCACGTCTTGTGCTTTAGGGTTTGAATTCATCATGAAGTTTGTATAAATCTGTTTTATTTGATTTAATTATTTGTTTCTTCCTTTGTTGTGGCAGTTGGAATGTGTTGAACAAAGACAGACAAAAAAAATCCAGTGTTTTTAAGAACAAAAGGAAGCCATGTCTTGTAAATTTTATATGTATCTTGTATTCGTTTAAGAAAAATGTACACAATACGTATTATGGTTTGACTATTTCTTTTCTCATCTAAATGTGCACAAAATAAAGGAAGAACAAAAGTATTTTTTTAAGAATCATAGACGTACAGGACACGGTTGAGAGTTGTAAGAAAGCAAAGGGGTTTGCTTGGAGCAGCCAATGATTTGTTTTTGAGTCCCAAAGTATACATAGAATAGTTGAAGTTAAAGAACATGAATACATGGAAATCGTTGGTTGAGACATGTCTAACAGGTAGGTAGATGTGGTAAATCTAATACTTTCGGGACCACTTCAATGTGGGAACTGTTTGTTGCGATGTGTGTAGCAGGTCGGTATGTGGAGAATCTAAATCCTTTTCGGCTGGGTTAGTGATTGCGGATAGGGCTCACGGCTCCGTATTGGCTTTCTCCACAAGGATATGTCACTAAGTCGTGATCATGTTTTAAATTGCATCGTTACTACAATTTATTAAATTCTAATCATATTTTCTGTAATTAAGTGTCACAATATAACACAAAATTTGTAATTCAAAACTTTGATAATAATATTATATATATATTTCTTCCCAATTTCTTAGAAACCCTTTTATAAAAAAAAATTCTCAGACGTGTACATCTCCCCAAACGGAAATAGTACATGTTGAACACAAGGAATTCGACTCATCACAGACTAATTACTAAAAGTCAGTAGCTCGTTAAGCCTCAAAGAATTGCAGTTTTCTACATGAATATATCATGGGAAACAATCATTAACAACACAAAGTAGGACCATACATAAATATGCCTGACTTAATTTAAAAATATTTAACTGATTTTATGGGGAAGTTTTATAAATTTAATTAATTGATTTATTTTTCAATATTATGCAAACATTAAAATTAAATCATTTTCTCTTCTTAAACCCATTCGAAAGGGACGAATCAGAAGGAATTATCTTAAATGGCTTTAGGGTTGAGGAGATTCTTAATACTTTTTTTATAATGCTTTGTAAAACTCAAGCAACTGATCAGGTTATAAGGGACGGTGCAGAAGTAGGTTCCAAGTATGCTCATTGACAAGGTATGAATAGATTCGATTAAGCTGAGACGTCCAGCACAAATGTCGCTTCAAATATATAATACAGACCCAACATGGACGCAAAAGGAAATGTGTGTGGCTGACAAGGTCTTGACAAAATGCCCAACCAATCAAAAAGACTTGGAAGCATAATACTCTTGAACAATATTTTGGCCATTTGGATTTGATGCCCCTTAAAGTCATCAAAATGCATGTGAGGTAACGACTGAATTGTACTTCTTTTCGGCCGTGTCATCCCATGCGAGCTGGCTACTGGTGCTGGACATATGAGGCTTTATCGGAGTACGATTCTCTTTCCTTACTTTTTACAAATTTAAGCTTTGATTACCTCAGCAACTGATGTCTTCACTCTTCAATTTGAAAATAGGATCAAAGAGTGTAGATCCAATTCACCATTTAGTGTGACAAGAAAGAAAAAGGAAAACGGAGAAGTCATATAAATATGTCGATTCGAATGAAGAAGTCTGAACAACCCAAAGCCCGCAATCGCCGCTGCCAACTTTTAATTTACTATGAATTGGGAGTTGGGGACCATCTGTAATCTGTCCACTTCCAAATAATTCAACATTTATATGGAAAGAAAAAAATCTCTTAAGGTGTCACTAATTCTAGTTGTTGGTTAAGTATCCTTGTCGATATGCCTTGCAATTATTAGATATAATCATACTGAGTTTCTAGAAAAAAAAGTCAATTTAGAAGCTCTCTCTCTCTCCTAATATCTTAATAAGTATTTTTCCAAATGTTGTCTTTTGCATATTTACATTTCGTGGCAAATCAAAAATATTTTCTGCAAATAATTTCTGTAAACAAGTTTTGGAATATTTGTACAATCTAATACAAATAAGTAGTTACATCTTCTTTCATGATATGAGCAATTTCTTAGGATTCAATAATACTCACAGGATCAACGCTAACAACAAACTACTTACATGATAAAAGTTATTAAATGATAAATTAGACTCAGTATTTAATATGAAAATTCATCTAATATAAAAGTAAAATCTATAAAATAAACTAACAATAATTCTACAAAATCCAAAAATAGTGAGATATTATCATTAATCTTTGGAGCTAAGAGCACTTCACAAAATAATCACATCTAATCTCACTTTTCTAGCTCTCTCCAAAAACTTCGAGGATTGAGTATAAGTTAATATATTTGTACCAATACTAGTTTAACTAAACTTTTGTCGCTTATTCAAATTTCACAATTTGAAAATATAAGATTTTTAAAACTGCACATGGTCTCCCAAATGGTTGTGTGCACATGGTCTCCCAAACGGTTGTGTGTAGTGAACGTGTCTCTCAAAATTTGACATCGCTTTGATACATGGTCCTATTGACTTGTATGGTCAGTAAACACAATTGTGTCCTCCATTTACATGATTGTGTCTAACTCCATATAGGCATGTCTATCCTTAAATGTCATCTTCCAACTTGTACATAGTTATAAAAGCTTGTACGTTTATCCACATGGTCTTCTACATCATTGACACAGGTATGTGCAACCTTAACATGGCATGTCCTCTAGAAATAACTTCAGTTCATCTATTTCTGTCTTAAATCCGTCCAAACTTTATTTGTTTTAATTCATAAAGATATCTAATGTAAAGGATAATTCCTAATTATTATCCACCTTTAATATATTTCCTTAATTACTTCTCTAATTGAGGAAATGGCATGTAACTCTCTTAGAAATTAGGCTAATATTGTAGATTCTTTAAATACCTTTTGACTGTATTCTCCTATAAATGTAACTCTTGTAAATCATGTAAACTATGAAATATTCATTCACTATATCTAATACTTATAAAGTCCAGACTTAGCAGAATATGAAGAACAAACATCTATAAAATAAAGTTAGACCCATAACAATCTCCCTTTCAACGCATTTTAGATGAGTAATCAACCACCTCATTAACACTTGAACGCTTTCTTGTGAGAGCTTAGTATAAAGCTCAAACTTACTCCCAAGAATGACCTTCATCAACATGTTGGTACCATTATTTTTGTGTGAATCTTCTTAAAATTCATTAGTTTCTCTTCAACCACAAATCGCAACCAATGATATCTAACATTAATATGCTTAGTGTGGTAATGATACACATAACACTTTAACTATCACAAAAGTTATCTCAACTATTAGTGAAAAAATCTTATCAAAATGAATACCTTTTTTTAAAATTGAAAATATTCCATTTACTAAAGCTCACTATTACAGAATATACAAAAGATGAGATAGATTAGTTATTATGTTTCATGTCTACTGCCAGATTGAACATAAGGTACAAAAATTGAAGAAGAGTTTGAGAGAGTCATAACAAGAGAGTATGTAACTTACCAACATTTAGAGATGCCAACATGTTCTCATGCTTTGTGTTAACATGTGGTTAACTTTCCTAGCTGTGACGATGGAATGAATGCCAATCAAAATCCTGTCTGCCAGACGATGCTTATCTTCTATGACTTGTTGATATACTCGACAATCCATTTCTTTCCAAATCATATAGATGGAAGTGTGAAGGCAACCTTTAGAAAGATTGTGTTTTCCTTCCCATTTTTTGTCGTGTTGATAAATCGACTCAAAGTTCTGTTCCAATCATACGTATGGTTCACAGAATCCACCATATATTGGATTCTACTTCAAATGGATTTGGAGTAAGCACAATAAAAAAAAAGATGATTTATGTCCTCATTGGCATTATTGCAGAGAACACAACTCTTATCAGACGTATGGAATCATCGACATTTAGTTTAAAGCACAATTTTTAAAGGCTAGCCAAGCAATGACAGACACTTTGAGGTTTATCGAGTTTTTCCATATGAGCTTAAACCAAGGAACTTGTTCCATATCAACCCAAAAAATGTAATGACAAGATGCGTTAGTGAAGAAACCACTTAGATTAGGTAGCCAACAAATGGAATCTACTAGTGAAGTGTCCCTTAGGTGGGGTAGATGCTCTTGTAGTAGTGAAAAGCCCTAAAAATTGCTCCTCTAACCTCCATCCATAATGAGATCAAAAACTCGAGCATCTATCAGCAATCGGTGTTAACGCTACGACACTTAACAGAGTGGTAAGTTCCTTAGTGTTTGCTAACATGTAGGTTCTCCTACCTTTAGCCTCTTTAGGATATAAAATAAATTGAAATCGTCAGCTACCATCTAAGGAGTAGCTACTGAAGTCTAAATATGTTGTAAACTATTCCACAAGAAGTTCCTTTAGAAAGCAAAATTGGCGCATAAACCAGAGTTAATACAAAGTTGGAACACTAACTTCCTATCTTACAGGACAAGTGAATATGCTACTCACTCTCTTCTTCCACTTGTAGCTCCATCAAATCTATGTTATAGAAGCATACAATGCACATATTGAAGTGAGACCGATGGTTAGATAAAGTCTTTCATTGAGTTCCCAAAAGTTTTTGAAAGTTCAGTATAGATAAATATTTTATTTGAGTTTCCAGTAAAACACACAACACTGGCTTCTCCTTAATGAGTTCCCTAAGCATGGAATGTTTCGGGGGATCATTCAGCCCTCTTGTATCCTAAATTAAAAAAGACATTATAGGGATATCACCCCTTTGTTTTTTTTTCTTTGTCGCACTTCCTTAGTTGCTACGACGATAATATGTATTGGTGCAATATCATCTAAGTCAGAAGGTAATTCATTACCAATTTTCTTCTCTAACTCTAATACAGTAGGTTCTGTTTCTTCTTTATCATCAGGCTCCAGGTTGGCAGGACCATCAGCTAATCATACAGTAGTGTTAGCTTTGGCGTAGGCTTGTATAGTCTACTGATCATCTTTACTCCTGGCTATATGATTGGAAGTAGTTTGATGAGAAGTATGAGGCTCTGACTCTGAGTTGTTAGTTGTGCTTAATCTTATTGGTTCCTCAGCTTCGTCATCCTCTACTACTCCATACTAATTATCGATCTCTTGAGTTCGCAACTCCATCTTGTCCAGAGTTATTAGTTCATCGTGATTCCCCATTTGGAAAACTTTTCTAGTAGGTTGCCATTTTTTAATAGCATTAGGTTTCCATGGATAAGTTACCAAGATGCTTTCTAGACCAACTCTCCACTGGCATCCAAACTCAACATAGCCAAACTCTGGTAAGTGCGCCTCTTTCATTATCTTAATACACACTTTAGCATATCCACTATTTCCATATTAGCCGTTGGAGTATCCATAGTCACTAGTTTACCTAAGGAGCTCGCCACATAACTCAATCCCTCTAGCGTCCATAATTCCATGGGTAAGTTATACAAGTGTACCCACATCGGAAAGGTATCAATCCCCTTGCAGCCCATTTCCAGACTTAGTCACCACTGTTGCAAAAAGACAGGCTGATCACCGATATGCTAGGGGCTATGTTCAATGATGTCCTGCAAATTGTTGTGTCTGCCAGACTTAAACGGAAATGTCCCATCTTCCCTAAGTAGAACTCGTTCCAAGCCCTTGTGACCCTATCTGGCTTTAGCTTACACATTCACCACTAGAAAAGCTAGTTTGTTGTTTCAAAAGAAACTAACGAGGGCAGAACACGACTCGTTAACTCCTGCTTTAAGCAGTTCTTTTGGCAGGCAAATAACATCATCTTTTATAACATCGGGGAAGTGTATCAGGATGACTTTGTTTGGAGCAGGAAACAATGTTTTCTTCTAGACGCCCTTGGGTGATGCTGTATTCCCCAGCCTTTGCTAGTGCCTTATGACAACTAGTGTTTTGACAGTGGTGTTCTTAGAAAGTTGAGTTCGAACATTATCTTGAGTCAGTAGTGAGAAGTCTTCCTTTAGCCTAAAAGTTTTGCCACGTTCCATCTAATTTTCCCGTGTTCCTAATCTGGCCAGTAGAGAGAAAAGCAAGAGAACAAAGTAAATAGATGTGGGAATGAAAACTAGCCTAGAAAGGTTAGTAGTGTGGGAGGGTAAAAGGGTAAAAAGTTTAGTGAGAAACTTCAGCTATTTTGCCCACGAGCTCTTTGTTTCTTGCTACAAAATTCAAAAGTTTGTAGAGACGGGAAAGGGTTTCGATGATTGGAGTTTTTAATACCTTTTTTATTATACCCATTTACCACCATTCTCAACTTACTCTTTACCAGCTTGTCACCATATTTGTTGATCTAAATACTCATATGTTCTTCAATGCCTTCTCGTTTTGGGGAAGCTTAACTAATGAATAAGAGATATTTCAACCTTAGGTATCTCATCAAAGGCTTCTTTACTCTAGTTGACCTTTAAATTTAGATATCTTCCAACACTTGAGCAAGTTGTTGTCCCTACTCATGATGCTCATGGACCTCTTTTATATCATCCATAAGATGTGGCTCATACGTCTGAATCTTCATCATATTGCATCCAATCATCTCCTTTAGACGGCTTCTATTTGTCATCCTCAAACATGTATATACATCCTTCTTAGTTAAACACATTCATATATAACAATCTGATGCACAAGTCAGGAATGTGTTGTACACATCTTAAGGTCAACATCCAAAGAGCACGGCATCTAGAGTGAAATTAGTAATAGTCACAACCAAAGTTTATCAACTATTCAATAAGGAACTCAACATAAACAAAGCTTGTAGCTCATTGTTAAGGATGATATTTATCGTGGTCAACTTATTGATGATATCTTGAAAATCACTAAGATGCTCTGACACTAATTTCCTACCTTTCAATTTCAGTTTCACAAGCCTTTTAATGAAGAAGGCCTTGTTGTTAGTAGTCTTCCTCTCATAAAGAACCTTAAATTACTTACACAACTAAAAAGGATCCATCTATTAAGATATTTAGTTGAATATGTTAATATCAATCCACTGTTTAATAGTTCACATGGTTTTTTTGTTTCATCTTTACCCACTCTTTATTTTTCATCTTCTTCTACTTTGATACAACTTCGTTTTTTAACACTTTTTTCCACATTGATAGGATCATAGAGATCCTTGCAATATAGGAGATCTTCCATCATAGTTCTCTAATTGACTAGTTGATCAACGTCAACTTCACCATAGAGCTATTGTCACTCTCCATACTCAAGGCTATGACACTAGTTGTTAGGATTCCTAATAATAAGATTCACAGGATCAACAAGATCACTGAACTAATAACAAACTACTCACACAATAAAGATGATTAAAGGATAAATTAGACACAGAATGTAATGTAGAAAATCCCTTAATGTAGAGGTAAAAACTATGAGACAAACTGACAATAAAATACTAAAATCCGAAAATAAGAAGATATAAGCATTATGGTGTTGAGCTAAAAATACCTCACAAAGCAACCATAGCTAATCTCACTTTTTTTAGCTTTATCCAAAAACCTCTAGGATTGAGTACAAATTAATATATTTATACCAACACTACTCCAAGTAATCCTAGAAATCAAACTTCAATAAAATTGTAGTTGAATAATTTCATTTGGACTCTAAAATCTTATATCAACATGTGATTATGTCCATGCAACTTTTATATCTTATCAAACTTTTAAAATATGAAACATACGATTTTTTAAAATTATATACAAGTCTCCCATCTGATTGTGTGTGGTGACTATGTCTTTAAAAATTTGAAATCATTATGATACATGGTCTTAGTAACTTATATAATCGGTAGACATGACCGTGTCCTCCACTTACATGGCCATGTCTGACTCCACATACGTATGTCTTTTTTTAAATGTTGTCTTCCAATTTGTATACAATTATAAAAGTTTACATGTTCATCTATACGGTCGTATACAACATTAACACTGGCATGTCCTCTAAAAACATATTCAATTCATCACTTTTTGCCTCAAATGTGCTCGAACTTCTTTCCTTTTGATTTATGAAGAAAGTTAACACTTTCGAAATTCAAATTTAGTGGAATTTAATAAACAAATATCTATAAATGGGGCTGGACTGACATCACAAGTGAGATCCTCTTAAAAAAGGATATAATAGTTTTTAAATTACTTTTAACCTAAGTAAAAGAGTATTTTTAAAGTATAAATTTAAAAATTCAATCACGACACACTCAAGAAGTATATTATTATTAGAAATGTATTTAAAAAAAATGAGTCATGAACTTAGTTTCAAACTAGTAAGAGTCACAACTCCTCTCGCGATCTTAAGATTTGAATGTTCTCTGGTTTCAAGGAAAATTGGTTACAAGTCTTGAGATCTTCACAGTCCACATCCATGTTGCTTCATTATGCATATGGTTCTGCTTGAAGTTTTGCTTGCAATAACCGTCTTTGTTAGCTCCCCTCTGATTTAATCTTCAATATAATTGATTGAACTTGCTAGCTTGTTAGTTGTTTTTAATTTCAATATTTTTCGCCTTGTTGAACACTGATCTCAACAATTGCCTTCTTAGAAAAGTTCCGATTAATTCTATTCCTTTCAACTTGCAAAAAAAAAAAAACCATATCCATAAGAATACATCCAAACAATTTTGAAGTTTATTGCGCACACTTTTATGGATTATAATAATATTTAAATAAGGATAATTATATATAAAAATCATTAAAAAAAGTTGATGCCGCTAACTGTTATAATCTGTAATATATTTCCAAAGTTTTCTTAATTCATTGTTAGTAATTATATTGTAAACAAATTGGTCATTACCATTCTCTCCTCGACCTTAGTTCGAGGAGCCTGTGGCTTTGGAGTAGAGTCAATGCCAACGTCGGGCTGCTATGGCTTCCTCAAGTTCAATTTAATAATGTCTAAACCAAAAAACTAATAATTTTCTATCAATGCTATCGCTGTTATGTATTCGTGTTTCTTATAGTGACACCATGTAAGAATCTTGTATATCCAACGAAGCTCAATTTCCCATCAGAGGTTCTGATCCAATCCTTGACTATAGAAAAAGCTTCAGGGCCTAGATTCATTTCCTGTTGCACAAATACCACAGTTAGCCAAACTCTTACTGAAATCATAGTTTCTGGACACGACATGAGATTGGCTGTTACCAGTGCCAATTCCTCCACTGATATGGCTCTGTTTCCTTCTTGTTCAAAGTATTCAAAAGCAGTTTTGGCAATCATCTGCCATCCTTCAAGGGCCTCAAGCTGATATGGACTGATTGCAGCAGCACAGAATTCCTCAAACCCCAATTTCTTGAAAGATAGTGGTTCCATCTGAAATAATAAGTTGAAAAGAAAATAAAAGGAAATCTTATTTATTCACGTTCATTAAGCACTACTCTTAATCGGATACTACTCTTAATCAGAGGTACATAGGTTCTGATAACTGAAATGGCCAGTCCAGTCATAAAAGATTAGATTCATGGCTTACGTTATGTATTTCGTATGCAATAACAAGAATAATCTATAAAAGTGATCTCTTGGTTTTGTTTCTTCCAATTCCATTTCCTAGTGAATATAGATCTTCAAAAAGCAGTCTGGAAATGTTGGCAATAGTTGATTAAGAAAGCATACCACATTTAAAATGTCAAAAATCCTTGCCTCCTTTATGGCATCAGTAACATGTCTCATTAAAGCCTGCATTTGTTCACCATATATTATATGTGAGAGTCTGAGAAAGAGACAAGCTTACTGGATGAATAATTAGTAAGCATAAGAATTGTGCATGGTTTTCCTCAACTAATTGCTGTAAGTTTAGAAATAAGAGGATTCAGTTTTTGGAAGTTGAATAGAAGCTAAGTGGAGGCATGAACTAACCGCTCTGAAGTTATTGACAGAGACAAATCCACCTTTTGGATCCAGGAGATTAAACTGAGCCTTAAGGTAGATGAGCTCCTTTTCTGGAATAGCTTTGGAAAGAGCCTGCAAGTGCAACAACATGGATCACTATCAGAAATATGAACTACGATGCAAGTAGTTTTATTGTAATTATTACCTTCAACGCCGCACGCTTGAAAGGTTTTGCACCGATATAAGACTTGACTAACTTGTAGATGAAAACGTCCAACGGCACAGCTCGGTTTTCGTCTCGTAGCCATGGATGAGCTTCATGCAGAAACAATCACATTCAGACCAGAAGAATCCAAATAATTTGACTGACTCAAAAGTCTTTTGACTTACTTAAAGCTTGTGCAGCGCTCATTCTTTTTCTGTGATCCTTGTTGAGAAGCCTTTTCACAAAATCTTTAGCTTCTTGTGATACTGAAGGCCACGGTGAGTCCTCAAAGTTAGGATCAGCTCTTAACACGGAACGGAAAATTCCAGATTCTGTCCGGGCCCAGAAAGGTCTACTTCCACATAGTAATATGTATGTTATGACGCCAATACTCCACATGTCAGCTTCAACATTGTACGACCTATGTAGAACCTCAGGTGCAACATAATGCGCACTGCCAACGATATCATTGAGCCGTTCATCTGCATACATATATACTATCTATCATCTCAAAACAGAGACACTATCAATGAGGATCGAAATAGGAACCTCAGGATAACGTTCCTGAACTTTCCTAGATTTTACCTGGATTGATAAAATCAGATAGACCAAAGTCAATGATCTTCATCGGAGCATCCTCATCTTTCGCGGTGAAGAGAAAGTTCTGCCAAGTGTTAAGAGAATGATTTGTTAAAGTAAGATGTAAACATTGATGGCTCCCTTGAGATGATTTTCCATTGTTTGGTTCAAATGGTCGTATACCTCTGGTTTTAGATCGCGATGTACAACACCTTGTAGATGACAAAAGGCAACTACATTTAGTATTTGCACAACAATGGCTTTAGCATCTTCTTCTATGTATCGTCCACCTCTGCCCAAGGAAATGTTCAGCAATGCGCCATATCATCTACTTGAACCATGATGCGCAGCAGAGCAGAATACTGTGTTTAGTAGGGTTTTTTCTTATTACCTTGCTAAGATTCTGTCCAGCAATTCTCCCCCTTCACATAATCTAAGAGCAATGATTGAAAAACATAAAAAAAAAAGTTTAGAACAACATTGAAAAATGACTCCAGACGGACCAGACCATTCCAAATAAATGAATTAAGGTTAGATAAGATAGGAAGAACGACAAAAACATACTCCATAACAATGTAGACGTTGTCATCATCTTCAAAGGCATCATGAAAAGTAATCATATGCTTATGTCCGGATAAAGCTTTCAATATATTCACTTCCCGACGAACATCTTCTATTGACATTGAAGTAGTCATCTGGCATTTATGGAACAAAACCTTGCTTGCTTAAGCATTTAGTGTTATGATTAGTCAAGTTAGTGAAAAACAGAAGCAGAAGAACAAAGACCTTAGCTTTGGAGATGATCTTAACAGCAACAGGGTGTCCCTTGAGCCCACCCTTTTTGGGCGTAGCCATACAAGTATTACCAAAATGCCCTCTTCCCATCTCCCTCCCCAATTGATACTTGGCTCCGAAATTCTTGGCGTATCCGAAACTCTTATCCAACGGCGTTAACACCTCCTCCTCCTCTTCCACCTCCGCTTCCAACTGTGCCACCTTTCCCTCCGGAGTAGTCCCCTGCTGGGTTTTCTTCTTCTTCTTAAGCCCCGTCCTCCTCATGATGGCCATGATGGGCTTGGCCGGCGATGGTGGCGGTAAGGGCCACTTGAACTTCCTGCTCCCAGGCCCAGGCATGGGAGACGATCGCACTCCCGCGGGAAGCGGACTCGGGAAGGGACTGGATGCGTAAATGGTGATGTTAGGCTCAACGGACTGCTGCGGCGGAGCCTGCAACGGAGGCGGCTTGAGGCTGGGATTGAGAGTGGAGTTGTTGTTAATTTCTGCATTGGAGGATGGATCACGAAAAAGGTCTTTGCTGCAGCAATGGCCCATCGAACTAGAGCATCACAGGAACAACTGAGCAGCAGCAGCAGCAGTAGTAGTAGTACTGCACTAGTTATTTAGTTAGTGATTCATTTGAGAGAGCGAGCTAGACTCATGGATATGGTGAAAAACTTATGTCAAGTGTTGGTGTGTTACGAGAGAGCTGTTTCTTCTTATGATTAGAATTTGTCGTGCAGCCGTATTTGTGGGAAACTGTTGCTCTTAACATTCTTCCAAATTTAAGAATAGCCTTCATTATTTATAAATTTCTTGAGTTCACAGCTTCAGAATCAATCATATCATTCCAATGTAAATTATTGTATAATAACTCATGTTAAGAACTTTATCTACCTTATAAATATACCTAAGATTAAAGCGTATGAAAATGGATTGTACCTTGCCTTGAAAAGATATTTGTCTTAATCTCTCCATGTTTAAGTTAATGGAAGAAGTATATAAATATAAGGTTAAAGGATTCTTCTAATGAAAAGGGTTATATTATATCTTAGTCATATTATCTTGCCAAGACTATACAACACAACTTATACAAATATATCTCATATTTTTGTGCAACATGGTCCGATTTAGTGCTTATTGCTTTCAATATACGTATAAAATACATAATGAAAAGCAATAAAATAAAAAGGTGACGACTGACGAGCCGTCCTATTCGTCCTACTTAACTTTTAGCATGGTTTAGCTCGATATTGTTGTCCCGTGAAGGTGGTCGAACTTGGGAACACATGCATAGACAAAGGTCGAGCTTCGAGAAACTTTGAAGGTGATTGCTAGTTTGCTATCCTGATGATGATATGTGTTAATAGTACAAAATCAGGGATTGGTGTGAGAAGAAAATGTAGAATTAAGCTGGATATCTAGGCGGTTTCTTGACATCGCTGAAGCTGATTTTCCTTTGGTTGAATCGCTGCTGCCAAACTTAGAAATCTAACGAAAAGACTACTGTTTCTAGTTGAAGGGTATCCATGGAGGTTTCGCAGAGTCCTCAAAACTCTCACTTATATGTTCTTTATATATGTATGAACAAATCAAAAGGTACCGGAAATCTAACAAAGATTCCTTTGTTGGATTATCTGTGTTTTTGCCTTAGCTTGATCTCTTGTTTAATTGTTCCATTTATAAGAGTTTCTAATCCTTAAAGATGCATGCAAACTAAGTATGGCCTGCATAGCTAATTGGTTTCAGGTTGGTTCGGTAATTAAATAGACCATGTTGATTTGTGTTGTTTCGTGCAGCCAGCTATGCTGACGATTGTGGAGGAGATAGCAAGTTCAATAAAGGTGAAGAGGAAAAGTAAAATGAAGAGCAGAATTCCAACAATAAAGAGGAAGCTAGAGATGATGGTTTTGAGAGCAATTCAAAGGTGTTTGGATTCAAAAATAAGAGTCCAAATGATTGAAAGTGATGAGCAAAGCCAGATAAGCAAGAAGGTTGAAGTTACATGTGATGGAAAATTGAAGAATAAAGAGTTTGGAAATATGCAGCAAGTGAAGCCATATCAGATGGAGAAGCCTGAAGCAGAGTTTTGGTGTCTTAAGCAAATTACAAAACCTGAAGCAATTGAAGTTTACAAGTCAGGATGCTAAAGAATTGAAAAGTCAAAGTAACATAGGCATTTGAAGAAATGAATTTGAGCATCAGCTTTTGATTCCCATTGTTTTCAAGCATCTTTTGGTTGTTTTAATTTTCAGCAACTTTATTAGAAACAAATCTCCTTGTCCGCTTTTTTGTTGGTGTATCAACCAACATTGTTTTGATGAAGTTGTCAAAGAGTTTGGATTCGTTAAGAATGAAGATGAACCTTGTGTCTACAAAAAGGTTAGTGGGAGTGCTGTTGTCTTTTTAGTTTTATATGTTGATGACATATTGCTAATTGGAAACGATATTCCGACCTTACAGAGTGTCAAGATTTGGTTAGGGAAACGTTTCTCAATGAAAGACTTAGGTGAGGCTGCCTATGTTTTAGGCA
>JAOTAZ010000003.1:27062864-27073420 GCA_025629785.1 Erythroxylum oxycarpum
CGACATAGCTCGGCCCTTGAGTAAAGCTCGGGCCTCGACATTCGACTTTCGACAAATTTTCGACATAGCTCGGCCCTTGAGTAAAGCTCGGGCCTCGACATTCGACTTTCGATAAATTTTCGACATAGCTCGGCCCTTGAGTAAAGCTCGGGCCTCGACATTCGACTTTCGACAAATTTTCGACATAGCTCGGCCCTCGAGCAATGCTCGGGCCCCAACATTCGACTTTCACAAATTTTCAACATAGCCCGGCCCTTGAGCAAAGCTTGGGCCTTGACGCGACGATCTTTCGACAAAATTTGCGACATAGCTCGGCCCTTGAGTAAAGCTCGGGTCTCGACATTCGACTTTCGACAAATTTTCAACAAAGCTCGGCCCTTGAGTAAAGCTCGGGCCTCGACATTCGACTTTCGACAAATTTTCGACATAGCTCGACTCTTGAGTAGAGCTCGAGCCTCGACATTCGACTTTCGACAAATTTTCGACATAGCTCGGCCCTTGAGCAAGGCTCGGCCCTTGACATTACGATCTTTCAACAAAATTTTCGACATCACAATTTTTCGACAATAGTTTTTGATATAGCTCGGCCTCCGAGCAGCACTTAGGCCCCAAGAATGCCCAAGAATGCTTAATCAAGTTCCAAATGAGATCTTGAAACTAGGCGATGTCAGGAACAAAATCTCGGATCGCTCGGTACTCGATACAATGGTCGGCATTATTATCATCCGAATAATGGATACACCTGTTGCTTGAGAAACGAAAAAAGGTCACTCATACGCATCTAGTAGAAATAAAAGGCGGATGAAGGATAACAATAACAAGTTTTACTTCCGCATAATTGGCCCTAGCCACAACCCCGACCAGGTGAGCCTCAAAACGGAAAACAAAAACAAAAATCACCCCTTCGTAGGAAGGGACGACCCAGTAGCCGGCTCGGAAGAACTAGCCCCGAGGGAGGATAACACGACATCGGAGGCCGGCATCAAAGCTGGAGCGGGGTCTGGAGGACATGCAATCGGATCGGCCGGAAGAGCGGCTGGTTGAGCGGCCGGGGGAGGACAAGGATCCGCGGACAGAGCTAGAGAGACACCCTTGGGAGCCTGCTCTTCCTCCTCATCTGAGCTAAGATCTAGCTCATCATCTGGAATGTCCCGAGGTTCTCCCTCGACCATCTCCACAAGTTCTCTCAAAGAGAGCTCGAGACCGGGGGGAACCATCGGCTCGGCATAGTCCTCAAAGGAAGGAGGATCTGACCCGTCAGGAACATGAATGCTATGGCAGCTCTGTAGGGTGGTGAGAACCAAGTCGCAAGCATACTCATGGCATTCCTCTTCTAAATGCCGCTCCTTCCACCGCTTAATCGCAGCAATCCGTTCCACCTTTATACGGCTCTCCAACTCCCTCACCCTGTTCTTAGCCCTTGATCTGGCATCCACTGCCTCGTGACAGTCCTGAAGGAATTTGGATCGAAGCTCGTCTGCCCTTTGTGCCCTAGAATTGGCAGCGAGTACCTCCCTCTTCAGACCCTTAATAACGAGCTGCTGTGCATGGCATTTCTCTTCCAGCTCGTCCCTGGTCGTGGCCACCCGGCTCTTCTCTTCCTCTCTCGACGCGAGTTGACCCTTCAAAAGGTTCCTCTCATCCTCCCAGCATTTCTTCTCCTCTTCCAAAGAGGAGAGTTGAGCTCGCACAATATCTCTCTCCTCCGTCACCCCTACGAGCTCCTCCTTCGCCTTAGAAAACTCCTTGACACGGCAGTGCATCGCATGAGCGAACCACAGACCCTTTATACAATGGCAGATGAGGCGATTTGATAGCTCAGGGTCATTCAGCCTACCCATAAGTTCCTCGTCAACAGGGGGAGTAATGCTCTTGGCGACATGAAGCGCCACATCAAAGCTCCCAAGTGACGCAGTCTTATCCAGACAAATTGTTGACTCCTACCTATTAGCGCTCGCCAATTGCTCTCTCCCTTTGCCCTTCTCCAACCGGGCTGTGCGACCTCCGCTTTGTTCTGCCTCTTTCTGTTTCTCCCTAGGAGCATCCGCCGGGTAGGGTGGTCGGTCAAGAACCCGGACAGATTTTCTCCTCTTGAGAAGAGGTTCAGCCTCCTCATCCTCTCCTTCCACCGGGGTCGGCACCGTCGGTCGCAGGGGGGCCATCGCCCGGACGAGCGTTGTGGTCAGCTCGGAAGAGGCCGGTAGAGCGACCTTCGAACTAGGCTCCCCCTCCTTAGTAGATGGCCGAGCAGCCCGCCGTTGGCTCTTGGAAGTATTGGAAGAACCGAAAAAGGCGCTAGCTCTCACCATGGCTGCACAAATATGAAAACAGGTTATAAGATAAAACCAAAACCTGCGAATACTGCAAATAAGAAAATCATGAAGTGTCGACCAGAAGGGGACAGTCTCCTCTCCTAGCCCGCTAATCCGGGGCGGGGGGCAAATCAAGAACGAATCGGCCGAGGCTCCCCCTTTATAACCCATAACGAGCCGACCAAAGTCATATCAGCCGAGCGCTTTTATTCGACCAATCGCCTCCTGCTCCTCACTACTAAGGAACACGCTCGAAAGGACGTTCCATAGCTCGACCAACGGGTATCTCCACGGCCTGGGTTCGGGAGAAGACCCCGGAGGCCTCACGAAGAAGTATTTCGTCCTCCAAGATTGGACCTTTGAGGTCGTCCCATCGGGTCAGAAGCGCGCATCTCTGTACTGGAGAGACGGGATCCCAGCCCCGGTACTTGAGCTCTGGTTCATCCTCAAGAAGTGGCGCAGGATACCGACCGAGAGGGGGCAGCCGAACTGGTGGCACAATAAGGCCAGGCCATTAATAAACCTCCAGCCGTTCGGAAGAATCTGGCTCGGCCTCAGTTGGTAAGTGCGACACACCTCGTCGATAATGGGGGCATAAGGGAGCTTCGCACCACCAATCGAGAAAACACTGTCTGAAATAGTAAAATACCCTCCTGGACTGCTATAAATCCGTTCGCCTGCGGCCGCCAACCGGGGTCCCCACGCCGCAGGAATATTGTTCTTGATAATCAAACGATTTAAATCCGCCACGGTCATCGTAGATGGGACGTTCGGAGGATTTTCGACAAGCTGCTCGTCCTTTTGGGTACTCATCCCCTCATTACCGCCGGCCTCTGGCACTTCTAATACTGCTGCTGCTACTAATGATCCAACAGTTTGGGAAGCCCTTGCGGTGGTTTCCTCTCTAGGACTAACCGACGACATCACTAAGAAAAAGAAATGCGTGGAAAAAGGATGAGAGAAAGGACATACCTAGTTTAGTTATGGAAGTCGAAAATTTGAAGACAGCGGAAAGAAAACTCCGGGAATTGAAAGCAAGAAGGCGCAAAGGGAAACAAAGTGGAAACTGGAGAACGAAATAAGCGTGAAGAAAGTGTATGGTCTGTCAATCATAGGTATTTATAGAAGATTAACGAAGCGGACGTTCCAACCGATACTTGACGCGTGGTGAACTTCTGAACCATTGCGAACACGTGGCATAATCTGAGCTGAAGTAAGTTAGGATTGTTCGAAACCTATAACGGCACGATAACTGAAAGGACGCACTAGACAGCTGTACAGAAGCCAGAAGGACGTACGTGACAACCTGTCAGACAACACGAACCGCCAGTAATGATCACGCCTAGAGCTTCATTTAAGTCTAGTCACCCGATCAATCGGTCTCGTTTCTACACACGCCCTACCGACCTCACCATTATATCCGATCAGCTCGTCATACTGTTACGGCATGTCATGGCGATCAGTCGTTTTCGCCATTTCTTTTACTGGATCGGATCGTCGAGACGTAATGCCCGTTCGGTCGTAACATCTGATCGGGCCTCACACGAGCTGTCTACGAAGCATGCAATTTCTGATATACTCCTTCGATCCTTCCCTAGCTCAGGCTCGAGGAGTAGGGGGCTTATGGTTGGGTCGGCTGTGCTAGGCCCAGGCCCATCGCTCATCTTCACATATTCACAGCCCGCTCGACCTATCAGATGTTAGAGTCCCATGCAGACTCAATGATCGACGTAAAGATCTAACTCTAGTGGCAATCTACAACATATATAAGGTACTATGCCTGCCATGATAGAGATACGCGACATAAACCCTAGTTTCTTCTCTACTCCAGCCACCAAACTATTCTAAAAATACTGACTTGAGCGTTGGAGGGACCTTCTGGGAATGAACCCCCGGAATGTCTTTATCTGTTTTGCAGGTACTCATCATCCAAAACTACTCAGAATAATAGATCAGAACAACGAAGTTCCTGTTCAGCAAAATCCGACTGAACCAACTTCAATCTTCAAGGGCATATACAATTTTAACCAGATGACAACTCACCAATGCTAGTAAGAAGAAAGGAAAGTACCGAATCTAAGAGCTCTATGTTTCTCCTTATTGTAGGTTTTGATCTTCTCATTTAAAAATTCAAGCAAGGCATCTTTTCTAGTTTTCTGAATAAACAAAGATAGTATTCTGAATTGCATGCGTATTATGTCCGTAAATAGAAGAAGATGCCTTTTGTACGCTAATGGGTTACTTTCGTCATTCCAGTAAATTACAGTGTAACTAAGAGCAGAACAGTAAGGAAAAGAAAAACGAAAAAGAAAAGGAAAATTCAAAGCACCTACGTCGCCGTTTCTTCATAAAGAGGGAAAAAAAAAACACCTAGATCACAAACAACCACTACCAGCGTCGTTTTACTTCTCAAGCTCTATTCTTTACAACTGCAAAGACAGACGAGGAGGGAGAAGAAAAGAGAGGGATGGGTTACGTACTGAGGGTGAGATTGGCATCGTTCTTCGCCGGAGCCGCAACGGCGTCGTCTATCGGACTTTATGTTCTTTACAACGATTACAAACTTGCCCATGAATCTATCTCTCAACAGGTCAGAGCACATTTGGGATTTACTGCCTTTCATGATCTTTTGCGTGTTCGTTTGATCGGTGTTGAATGTGGGCTATTAATATGTTATGAATATTGACCTTTAAATTTATACGGGGTGGTTTAAATTGCGTGATGGGCATGAAAAAATATTGAAGGGGAATAAGGAATTGTATTTTGTGCCTTTAATTTTTTTTTTTCTGTGAGATGAGGTAACAAGGTAATATATGTTGAAGAGTATGCTAACTTTAATTTTTAGTTGGATTTGGGCTGGGACTATAGGTTGATTTCGTTTTCTTCTGGTTTAAGTCTCTTGCTTTATCGTTAACAGCAATGGGAAAATGGAGCTTGATTCTAAATTGGCCTGTAACTCTTACCTTTTTGCCGTAAAGAGTTTAGCTATTTAAAGAAATAAGCTAGGAAACACTTTGGTAAATTCTACCGTATTTTTGCAATGGAAGTGGGGTTTCAGGAGACAAAAGTCATGGCCACCATTATTTGGATTTCTTGCTAATCAATTTGATTTTCTTGTTTATATTGCTTATCTAAAATGGTGACCATAACCCTAGGCATCTTATTCTATATACTTCTTCTTTAGACATCATTTGTTATGTTTATTTCTTTGTGGTATAAAAGCTGAAATAACCCATCTTACTGATGATTTGGCTACACCTTATCTTACTTGAAGATTTGTCTGCCATTACACCTTTATGATTTTCTCTGCAATGTAAATGAAAAACTAAGTTGAATCTAAAATCAAGTTGGAGGTTATTATTGGATGATCAGTGAGATTTTGTTATAACAATATTTTTCATGCATTTTGGTGACAAGAAATACATAGTTTTTGGTTTCTTACCAAATTGTTCTAGAGGTCGGGTCTTCGTCGTGCCTCATGGTTTCTGTGTACATCTTCAAACATCTTTGGTAACAGGCTTGTGTATGAAGTAAGCTTTAAAGATATTTCAGGGGAGCTATATATGGAGGAAATACAGTAAAACCTTATAGCACTTTTTGATAGAAGATTACCATAACCATATATCCGTCCCTCTGTTTGTGTTACAAATGTGGTTCTGCTTCTCTCCTTTGTGCCTTTGTTTAATAATTGTCTCTCTTTTGGAAGTCAGCCATCTGGCCTTTTTGAGGAACTTGACTTGGAAACCAGAAACTAGCGTCTGTTTCCTTTATCCAAAGGACAAGTGGGTATAGGATTCAAAAAAGACACTGGATTGTTTCTTTTAGAAGTGTTAAAAGAAGAGTTGAGAGGATCACTGTCATGTAGGGAGAAGCATGTCCATCTTCCATTTTATCTTTTGACTATTGGCACTTCAGAAGATACGGCAAGACAATAATGTAATCATCTCACTTTCGGTGAAAATTTCTTTTCATCCTTTCCTTTTGGTGATTGCTGTCTTTGATGATAAAATCATAATCCCTTAAAGACTTCTGCTTTCTTGATATTACAAGGCTGCTCGGTATCTCAGTATGCACAGGACTAACGGTCCTTTTTTCTGCAAGCCCAGCGAAACAAATGCTTGATTACTTGCTCATGGACTTGTTGCTTTTGTTTCTTCAGGTGAAAGGCCTTCATGAATCACTGGATAGAAGGATCTCTTTTTTGGAAAAATTGAAACAAACTGAAGTTTCACAACCTGCAGATACAACAGAATAGGTGCGTTGAGAGGAATTCTACAATCCTGACGTTCCCACTCTAAATTGATGTCCTTGTAGCTCTTTTCCATTTATGAGAAATAAACATGAATCGAACTGTTGTGTCGTTTGTGGCTGAGCCATTATAACTTTTATTTGAAGACAAGAAGATACGCATTTTCTAATGGATGAATGCTGATGTTGCATATGAAATATGGGAGGGGATGATTCAAAAGTTTCCTTGCGATGTTACATGCTGGTTACAGAAAGATTTGTTTGACTTCTGCCTTGAAAAGTTATGTTACTGCATTTGGTTTGTCCAGAGGTATCACTTCTGAAATGGGAACTTCTTTGTGTTAAATTGGATAAGTTGAATACTTGGTCTTATGATGGTGAAACCATCGAAACAGCTAGACTATTTTTTACGTGCTTGAATTTCCAATTATATGAGTTCTCATTTGGGAGTGCACGATTAGCATAAAGAATTGTTTTTATAGAACCTTCAGCACAGAGTCGCTAAGCCAAATGGAATTACAGGACGAAGAAGCACCAAGTAGTCCACTTACCATATCCTGCTCACAGGCTGCCCCTTATAAGTTGGATAGGCCTCTAAATCCTGAACACGTGTTCGAGTCGGTCGGGATCCTTAATAACCACTCATCAATGTAATTAAAAAAGATTTCACTTGGTAAGTGAATAATATTGTTGATGGTCTAAAGTAAATTAGATCCATTCGGCCCATAAGTGAAAATGGTTTAAATAGAAGTCTTGAAAATTTTTTGGCCAAAGAATTTATGGAGGATCAATGAAAAAGTTCAAGATTTAAGAATTTTAGACAATCGTAATAGATGTGTTTTAAAAAATAATAATGCGTGGAGGTAGTTAGCCGAAATATAGAGGAATAGATTGAAAGTTGATAGACTAGAATGTGAAAGTTGAGAGAATGATGGAAGGTAGTTAATAAAACCATGGCCAAGTGAGCTGGAAGTTTAGTTACAGGAGGTAGAATTTTAGAACAGAGGTAGTGGCAGGTAGTGAGCTAAAATATAAAAGAGTGCACAATTATAACAAAGTATTGCTTAATGATGAGAAAACTATAAATTCACCAGCACTATGTCAAGGGATAATAGACTCAACAATCAACACATTTAATCACAACACGTACTCGAAGCCTATGGGAGGATTGTAAGCCTTCTTTACTTGATTTGAGTCCAAATCAATGCATATTACTGGATCAAATGTAGTTGTCTTCTAGGTCTATTAAGCCTCTTATGATGTAACTCTCTTCTTTTTTTTAGTGGCAACGTCTGTTATTGACAGGGATAAGCCTTTGTAGATCCATTCTTGCAAGTACACAGATTGACTAGTGGTGGAAATCAAGCATTTTCTACTCAATTAAGGGGAGTAGCTAGAAATCCTTTTAAGCTTATCAAGGGATCGTTGACATAAAGTAGGGAAAGGAAGGCTAAAAAAGCCCTCAATGGTGGATCTCTTTACGAATGATGAAATTTTGCTTCTTTTAGAGAATGAATTTAGATCCACTATAATGATCTAAGTGAAAGAGCAAGTTGGAATATCACGGTTATAGAATGTAATTCACGCCAAACTTCAGGGATATTCGGTATTAGTCCTCCACTATTGTTGGAGTTTTAAAGAAATAGTATTTAATTGTATCTAGAGTCATCTTTGTAATCGATGCTAGTCTTTCTTCATGTTTTTAGGTATATAGTTCCAAAATAAAATCAATGTTAGAGTTCCACATGTAATTGGTGCAGGACTCATATTTGGTTTTATATAGTTATGTCAAACAAATTAGTGTCAGTTATAGTCCAAGACAGGCACCAGTCTTGTAATGTTTGTATATATGGTTTTGTTATTTAAATAGAATTCTGTTATTTTAAGAGTTTTTGGTCTTTGGAACTCTATTTCATGCTTATGAGAGACTTAGGGATGTTCATAATTATGAGTTATTGGTTATTACATTGTTATTAAACTATCAAACCATTAGGGAGATTATTCTTCCATCTTTTAAAGTGCTTTTATTTATGGTTCTCTAAAAACTTTGATATTTATGGCTTGTTAGTGGCATTCAAACGCCTAAGATTTTATCACTTTCAATCACTTCTTTTCTTTTCTTTTTTTTTTGGTTACAAGGAAAGAAAAACAAAGCCCAAAAAAAGCTAACTAGCGCATGGATCTGCAATACATCGCTCCCTGTTTATCTTAGTGAAGGAGCTCCCTAATTGTCGTCGGGGGCTCCTGGAGGATATGGAGTCTTGGGGATTGGCGATGGCTACGGTTGAGGTCAAATGGTCTGCACACTGGATCCCTTCCTGATGTACGCGCTAGAGTCGCACCTCACAATCCCGTTGGATTAACTCATAGGTATCTGTCACCAAAAAATTCTCATCAGATAGCAATGTATTAGAAGAGGACAGTATGTTTATAACTTCTAGGGAATCCACTTCGACTGTGACTCATCTATATCCCAGAGTCCAAGCTAGAGTGAGTCCTAAATGGATGCCCCAGAGTTCTGCAATTAGCGGTGAGCTCTAGCTAATATGGTGTAAAAAACCCACCGCACCACTGACCGTGCCAGTCGCGAATTAGCCCCCTAGTAGTAGCATGGATAGCCTCTTGGTTAACTGCACCATCTGTACTAAAGTATGGCCATTTATATCCTTCTTTCAAATATTTTTATAATTATTTTCATGAATTGACTTATGTTTTATAAAACGATCCTAAGTCCTTCCATATTGATATCGAATCTCATTAGTCCTACTATAGAAGGTTTTATCAAAATTCAATACCAGAGTGTAGTTTTATATGTAGTTTTGTTCTAAATCTCGTTGTTTGCATATTCAATATTTATTATTCTAAGTATCTTTCTTCCAAAAAAAATTTGAGAACAAATTGTTCTTAAGTGTTATATTCTATGTTTTTTAAATTCCATGTTAATAAGAAAAACAAAAAGTCAACAAAGTTTTGTCAAAAAAAAGCCCTATAAGTTTTATCTAAATTGTATACAAAATGACCATTAATTACATCAATCATTAAAGAAAAGTTTATCCCTATTCTAACAAGGATAAAGAAACCTATTAACAAAAGTATTACATTTATCTAGTTGTTTTTACTCTTACAGTCATTATTTCATTCTTATCAAATTTATCTTCTTATTATTAAGCCAACTTGGGTTTCTTTAAACTTAATTTTTATTTTGAGTTTTCTTTTTCATTGACATCTATATCCGTTTCTTTATTGTCTTTTTGCCTAAATTTGTTTCTTTGGGAATATTTGATGAAAGGAGGAGAATTCAAACTAGCTTTATTGATTTAGATTTCTTAGTTTGAAAATAACCTTTATTCAAGAGCTTAGGTTAAAAGTTAAGTGAATTCTCTTAGTGAAACACGTAAGGAAGTGCTTTTACTACTAACTTTTCATGTAGGTACATCATGACTCAAACTCAAAGAAAAATCATATTCATCTCAGGAGTCATTCATAAATGTCATCCAAGTTCAATTTAAACAACTTATGAGACAATTTAACAATGTTAGGGAGAGATGTATAAGCATTATACTGTAACAATTAGACTATAATGTGATCCACTTCCAACTGCAAGGATGGACGAATTTTGAGGCAAATGATGGAGTTGAAGGTGTTGACAACTACTTAAGTGAACTCAACCTAAGGAGTGGTAGAGGAGGAAGAATGGGGAGACACGGAGGGGAAGTATTTAGTGTAGGATAATAAAGATAATATGGCAAAAGGGTGTATGATGAAAGAGTGGATAACAATATTGGGAGTATCAAGATGGCGATATCACCTTTTATAAGAAAGAAAGATCTTGTTGCATTTTTAGAGTGGGTGTAACATCCAGTCCTCATATTAAGGGTTAAGACCCAAAATTTCAGTACAAGCGAGCTTAAAGAGAAACTAAGACAATGCATTTTCTTATTCATGCATCATGTTAGCATATATGTATATAGATATGGAAAGTTTTCGTATAAAAAG